>SJYX01000559.1:50816-102875 GCA_006410675.1 Oreotragus oreotragus | reverse complement strand
ATACCCCTGCTGTGGCTCCCTTCTGACCTGTGTGACGGTTTCTCTGGTACCTTCCTCATTGTGGCAGGATCCAACTTCTCCAGCTGGGGCTTAGCTACCCAGTAATGCAGGTATATCAGCCTCAACTCTGGATATAAAATAGACAACAAGGACCTACTGTATAGCATAGAGAATTATACTCAATAGCTTGTAATAACCTATAGTGGAAAAGAATATATAAAAAGTATATTTATATGAAAGAAAGAGTATATATATGTATCCATAACTGAATCACTTTGCTGTACACCTGTAACTAACACAACCACGTGTAAATCAACTATACGTCAATAATTTTTTTAATACAAATAATAAAAATTAAAAAGCAGAGGGCTAAAATCAGGACAATTAAAACTAAAGGGAGACTGAGAATAAGATACACTAATCAAATATGCACATTCATTTAAAGAAGTGAGTAAAATAACCCAATTATAATTTGTAATTTATCCACATAATTATTCACATAATTCAATAACAACATAATACAGAAAATGGGAGGCTTTGATCTGAACAGAAAATACTTTGTATTTACAGATTGTTATTAAGTTACCAATTCTGTTTATTTAGAAGCTTAAAATCAAGAACACTCATCTTACACAAGGAATCAGTAAAAGAAAAGAATACAGACATAAACATTTTACCTACACCAGATTAGGTCATTGGTAACACTAAAACAATAGAGATCTTCAAGGGTAACACTAAATCAACAGAGATCTTAACATTAGAATATGCTGCATACTATTTTAAATAAAAAAATCCTCTAGTCAGTAATCTCCCTCTGCCAGTTTCTTCTCTCAGCATATTTTTGCCTACACTTGGAATTGTCAGACTCTAAAATTTTGGGGTCCCTGACAGAGGCAAAGTGGTCCCTCTGCAGTTTTAACTTGTATTTTCAGATTCATGAGTCTTTCAAAGGCTTCCTTATAGGTGAGTTGCCTATTTATATTTTTTAGTTCCATTTATTTAGCTAGAGGGCAATGTGGATATTTATGAAGATTTAAAGGAACAAACAGTGGGCCACAAACCACACTGACCCATGGGGAGGAAGCACATTATATCCAGGGAAATACCTGAGCAGTAATCTATCTCCTTCTCCTTCCACCACCCACCTCCCTCCTCTGTCATGCTGACATCCCTTCAGGAGATGAGACGTGATGAAACACCAGTTCACACTAGCTCTGTAGCCAGCTAACCACAGACACTCCTAAGGCTCCTTCTTTGTTTAACGTCTCTGTCTATGGGGTCACAAGGGTGATGGTGTTGGGATGGAGTGCTGCTGCAGCTGCTGCTAAGTTGCTTCAGTCACGTCTGACTCTGTGCGACCCCATAGATGGCAGCCCACCAGGATCCCCCGTCCCTGGGATTCTCCAGGCAAGAACACTGGAGTGGGTTGCCATTTCCTTCTCCAATGCATGAAAGTGAAGAGTGAAAGTGAAGTCGCTCAGTCGTGTCTGACTCTTAGCGACGCCATGGACTGCAGCCCACCAGGCTCCTCCATCCATGGGATTCTCCAGGCAAGAGTACTGGAGTGCGGTGCCAGATGGAGTAGAACAGAAGTAAATCTTTCTCCCTTCCTACCCAGACGTCCTAGACTGCTCTCTGATGCGGGTTAAGCCCGAGGCCACTGGTCAAAAGTAGCAAGACAACAGGAGTGTCTGGCCATGAAAACAAAGGCTAAATTAGCAAGGAGAACCCAGTGGCCACGAGGAGAGGAGTTGCTGCAGACCAAGGACAGAAAAGGGCCCCCTCGAGGCCAGCGACCCTCTGGCTCCCAGCACTGATGGGGACGAGACCCTCCCCACTATCTCCTGCCCACAGGCCGTCACCAAGTGGCTTGTCGAGCTTCTTTTTACCATTTTACATCAGCTGTCCGTTTTCCTTTGCTCTTCACTGAGTCTGAATGACCCCTTGGAAAATCAACCCATCACAGGATAACTCTATTTGGAAAAGAGATCATGTAATAAAAGAGAGATTGGCACTTCACTCCTCCACACCTAGCTAATGCTAAACCTTGAACCCTCTCCAGCGAGACTGGTGGAAAGACTCAATAGGCCCAGGGCCCTTCCTGAGCCTGATAACACCTGAGGCTCAGTACGCAGCCCCTGCCTCCAGAGTTGAGGCTGGCAATGGTGGGCCCAAGCCCAAGCCTTAGGAGGCCAGACAGCTACGGGACCACCCAGCACATCAGGCCCGCAAATGGACACATCGTGAAGGTCACATCATGCAAGTCACCCCATAGAGAGCTGAAGAAAAGTCTAATATGCAGCTGATGTGCTTGCTGTGGCCAGGTCAGGGGACCTGAGCACTGGATCTGCGGCTCCGAGAATTTTGGACAGACATCCCGCCTCTCTGACCAGAAGACAGGCTTACTAAAAACATCAAGGCCAACGTCAGACTTGAAAACTGCATGAAACACGCTGATTCCCTGAAACTGGGCCCAAAGACTGTCTTCAGAAAGGCTGACTCAGAAGTTTCTTGAAGTCTGAAAACTTAGCACTCCTCAAATTTAAACTCTACTTTCATGCACCTCGCCTCTTTAAGGGGCTGTCAAAGTGAGAAATGGGTGTTTTATGGCTGACCCACACAGGAAACCCCCATGTACCGGACACGTTCCAGAATCAGTCTGGCCTGAGCCCCTGAGAATACTGGATGGATGCTGGGGTGGGAGTCACTGTTACTGCGGCCAAGGCTCCAGGCCAGCCAGCCCCAGGCAGAGCAGACAGGACTGGCTGGCTCTGCTTCCTACACGGCCCATCAGGCTACACCCCAGGGGGGCAGTGACTTCAGCTGCGTGAGCAATAAAAGCCCAGGGTGAGTCTGTCAGTCTTTTCTCAGATTGTTCCTTTCTTAGAGAATCAAAATAAACTCTTTTCCTTAGTATTCTGGAAGAAAAGCCAGAAAAGAAAAATCAGGCGCCAGAGGACAAGTCAAAGGCCACTTCAGGGGATGAGGACAGGATGGGCAAGGCCACATCTGTGAGCAGAGACCCTCCCTCCCTGGGAGCCGTGCTCGGGCCCAAGCAGACTCCGTGCTTTGGGAGAACAGAGCTGCGTCACTCTTAGGGGCAGTGTGCCCCCGCCCCCCCGCCGCCCTTTCAGACTTCTCTCATGACAAGCCGTTAGAACCAGCACTGGTTTCACCACACCTCCATCCAGAGAGCAAACCCAAGTGCTCCAGCCTCCCAGAGTTCCATCAGGGCTTCCCCGGAAGCCCTGCCTGTGCTCACCCTCGGTCCAGATCTTCTGCACCGACTTTGTAACTACAACTCACAGAACCCAGCTGAGCGTCACAAACCGAGAAAGACAACTGACCACAAGTAAGTGTCGGTCAGAGACGGATGCTCACACGTGTTGAGTCCATTAATATGATGCCACGATTCTTCCAACAGAAACAAGATCCCCTCTCTCCAAAGAGCCATTTTTCTTGTATGTTTTGGGGTAAACCCCACGATTCTATGCCTGACACACACGGTTTACAGTGAGGGCTTATGAAGAAACGCTGACGCTGGCTGTGCCATGAATGTGACCTGGCAGAACGTACCGGGATTTCAGTGGTTCTCAAACAAAGCACCTCACCCCTCACAGCACTGCGTGAGCCCTCGACCCTCCCAAACAGGGTCTTACCAGTCCCCTCCTCCTTAGCCTGGATTCCTTTCCCCACAACAAGCACCCAATACGACAGACTTCAAAGTGCAAGATTTTCTCAGAAAAATAAAAGAAGAAATCACTCACTTAAAGATATCTACATTATGGAATGATAATGCTACACATAAAGAATAGGAATCTTCTCCCACATGGCTTCCCCCACCCCCCCATGCCACCAAGAAGATGTTTCAGGGCAAGGTTACAAAGTTAACCTCTTATATCCCCTTCTTTAATCTTTTGGGTCAATACTCCATCTTAAATTCATTTTTGTGAATGGTGAGGGTAGAGCTATTCTCCCCAAATGAATACCCAGCAGCCTAGCATCTTTATATTAAATTTAGTTCACACAGACACAGCTCAGTTTTGGGATCTTCAGTTTTCTTACTAGGTTATTGTATTAGTACTCCAGGACTATTGTAACGAAGTCCCAGAGTCTGGTGGGCTTCGATAACAGGAACTCATTTTTCCACAGTTCTGGAGGCCAGCAGTCTGAGCGGAAGGTGTGAGCAGGGTTGATTTCTCCTGAGGCCTGTCCCCTTGGCTTACCGACAGTCTTCTCCCTATGTCTTCACATGGACTTCTCTTTGCCTGTGTCCTGATTTCCTCTCCTAATAAGGACATCAGTCGACCTGGTTTAGGGCTCAACCTTAATGACTTCATTTTAACTGTGTCACCTCTTTGAAGACCCTACCTCCAAATACAGTCACACTCAGGTCCTGGGGGTTAGAACTACAGCATACAAACTTCAGAGGGAACATAATTCAGCTCATAGCACTTGTCTATTCCTGTGTCAGTATCACACGACTCCAATTATTAGAGCCTTGGACTAGGTTTTGATATCTAGTAAGATAACCTCCCCACCTCTATTGTTAACTTTCAATAGTCATAATTGCTTTTAGATTTTGCACGTCCAGGTGAATTTTAGAATCAGCTTGTTGAGTTTGATGAAAAGGTCTTTGGGGGAGGCAATGCACTGAATTGAGACAGTATTTGGGCGGGGCTGGGGTGGGACTGACATTTGAACAGAACTGAGATTTCCTAGATGATAACAGTTTCTCCTTTCATTTGGATCTTCTTTGGGGATCTGTTAAGAACGTTTATGGCTTCCCTTCCATGGATGTTGCACATTTTTTACCTTATGTATTTCTAGGTGTTTTACAGTTTTTGGTTTTGTTCTAATAGGGTCATTCATGATGTATCAGGAAGTGGATGAGTTTCTATGTTAACTCATTCAGTCATCTTGTTTTCCTTAGTCTTTTTTTTTTCTGGTTTTCATAACAGAGCTACTATTTTTTAATATTTATTTATCTATTCGGCTGCACAGGTCTTAATTGCAACTCACAAAAACTTTAATCTTTGCTGTGGCCGTCTATGGGGTTGCACAGAGTCAGACACGACTGAAGCAACTTAGCAGCAGCAGCAGCAGGAGGATCTTTTAGTTGCAGTATATGAACTCTTAGCTGCAGCATGTGGGACCTACTTCCTTGACCAAGGATTGAACCCAGGCTCCGTGCATTGGGAGTGCAGAGTCCTAGCCACTGGACCACTTGGGAAGTCTCAAAATACTTTAATGCTTTAATTTTTTTAATGTCCTTTTTTTGGGCCATACCAAGTGGCGTGTACAATCTTAGTTCCTCAACCAGGCATCAAACCTTGACCCCTTGCATTGGAAGCAAGGGGTCTTAACCACTGGACCACCAGGGAAAGTCCCTTTCTTAGGTTGTCTCCTTGGTATTAATACTTGTCAGTAGGTTCTCTTGAATTTTCCAGATTAACATGTATATAACCTACAAATGACAGCTTTCTCCCATTTTTCTCTCAATCATCATGTTGGTTGGGATTTCCTGAACAGCACTGCAGCATCTATTTCTTGTGCCTGACTTTCAAATGTTGTACTCGAAATATAATACTCATGTATGGTTTCTAAAAGATTATTTTATTGAGTTATCTAAGCCTATTTTTTTCATTGTTTCATCAGCAAAGAATTCTGAAATTTAGCACAAGCATCACTGGTGGCTCAGAGGTTAAAGCATCTGCTTGGAATGCTGGAGACCCAGGTTCAATCCCTGGGTCGGGACGATCCCCTGGAGAAGGAAATGGCAACCCACTCCAGTACTCTTGCCTGGACAATCCCATGGAGGGAGGAGCCTGGTAGTCTACAGTCCATGGGGTCACAAAGAGTTGGACACGACTAAACGACTTCACTTCACTATTTGTAGCATCGACTGAGATTACTTTCCCCCTCTACTCTGTAAAGGGCTCGCCTGAGAGCTCAGTTGGTAGAGAATCCACCTGCAGTGCAGGAGATCCCAGTTTGATCCCTGGGTTGGGAAGATCCACTGGAGAAGGAACAGGCTATGCACTCTAGTATTCTTTGGCTTCCCTTGTGGCTCAGCTAGTAAAGAATCCGCCTGCAATGTGGGAAACCTGGGTTCAATCCCTGGGTTGGGAAGATCCCCTGGAGAAGGGAAAGGCTACCCACCCCAGTATTCTGGGCTGGAGAATTCCATGGACTGTATAGTCCATGGAGTCACAAAGAGTTGAACACGACTGAGTGACTTTCACTTAGCTTAACTTAGCCTTTCTGTAAATGTGGATTTTTCAAATGACAAATCATCCTAAAATTCCTAGGAAAAAATTTTTATTATTGCTCATTTAACATAATGAGCAGGTCTTATTGGCTAAATTCTACATAGAATTTTTGCATCTTTTCTTTCAAATGCTGAGAAGGCATCTGGATTCAGGATATTTCTCCTGCTTGCACAACAAATTTTCCATAAATTTAGAGGCTTAAAACACCACTCTCTGATGAGAGGTCCAAGCATGGCGTGGCAGGTTCTCAGCTCAGGGTCTTACAAAGTTGAAAACAAGTTGCTAACAAGATCCGTGCTCCTTTCTAGTTACTCTGGGCTACTTGAGTCGTCCTCTGGCTTCATTCCTTGCATCTGGAGAACAGAAGCATCCATTCCCTTGCTGGTTGTGGGCTGGGGTCGCTCTCAGCTTCTAGAAGCTGCCCACATTCCTCGCCATGTGGTCCCCTCCATCTTCAAAGCCAGACACACACACCAAGTTCTCCTCACAGTTTGAGTCCTGATTTCCTCTCTGACCTCTAGACTTAGTGGGTCTCATGTGACATGGCCAGGCCAGACAGACAACCTAAAGAAGAAAGAGAGCTCCATCACGGTCAGAGGCTGGAAGCTGGAGCAGGAAGCTTGAGGGTACCTAAGCATCCTGCCCACCACCTGCAGAAAGGCATAACTGAGCTCCATCTCCTGTTCCTTCTCACTCTGACCTTGGAGAGGCTGTTTTTGTTGTTGTTGTTGTTGTTTTTAACATAAAACCAGATAACAACTTTCCTCTGCTCAAAGCTTCCCAGTGCACACAGAATAAAATGTAAATTCCCACTAGGGCCTGCAAGGCCCTATGAACCCCAGCCCTACTCCTCTGACACCCACCTCCAGCCACACTACTTACTCCTCAAATATGCCACGCTTGTTCCAGCCGTAGCGCCTTTGCACCACTCCTCCCTCTACCACAAAAGTTCTTCCTTACACATTCCAGTGTTCTGTCCCTCATTTCCTATCTGCATTTCATTTGCACAGTATGCCTCAGGCTAATCTGATCTTCACTCACATCATAACATGTACATTTGCTAACTGGCTAACACTGATTTTAGATGAGATTGTCACTGAACAGAAAAGCACAAAACTTGAAAATTCTCATAGAGAACTTATAGGTGCCCAAAATATGCCCAAGACCTTGGTTAGAAACACTGGATGTCCTGGTCATTTCCAATGTTATTCCTGGGGGGTGAAAGGAAAGTCTGTCCTTTCCCTTCCCTTTAAGGATACTCAGCCTTCACTGAAAATTCTTCCTATTCAGAACACTGTGGCAGGGGGTATAGCTCAGGCGGACAGCGCTTAAAGAACACCAACAGCAGCAAATGCTGCAATGCTGTGGTACAGTAGGAACAGGCATTCATTGCTGGTGGGAATGCAAAATGGTACCCCACTTTGCAAGGCTGCCTGACAGCTTTTTTATTAAACGTACTCTTACCATTTGATCCTGCAATCATGTTCCTTGATATCTTACCAAATGAACTGAAAACATGTCCACACAAAAACCTACACAAAGTTTATAGCAGTTTTATAGTTGCCCAAACTCAGAAGCAACTAAAATGTCCTCTAGTAGGTAAATGGATAAATAAACTGTGGTACATCCAGAAAATGGAACATCACTCAGCACTAAAAAGAAATGAGCTATCAGGCCAAGAAAAGACACGGAGGAAACTTAAACGCATATTACTAAGTGAAAACAGCCAATTTGAGAAGGCTATGTACTGTATGATTTCAACACTATGACAATTCTGGAAGAACCAAACCGTGGAGACAGTTAAAAGATCAGTAGTTGCCAGGTATTAGCGATGGGGGAGGGATGAACAGATAGAGTACTGAGGGTTTTTAGGGCAGAACTATTCTATATGATACTATAATAATGGTTACATATCATTATTCATCTTCCTAAACCATAGAATATGCGACACCAAGAGCAAACCCTAATATAAACAACGGACTTTGTGATGTATCAATGCAGGCTCATCAAATGCAACAAATACACCACTCTGATATGGTGAGAGGCTGTGTATAAGGGGAGCAGGAAGAATATGAGAAATCTCTGTATCTTCCCTTCAGTTTTGCTGTGAACCTAAAACTGCTCTAAAATATAAAACCACCTAAACAAAACAAACAAACAAAACCACTCCTCCTGTACTCGATCATTCGAGAACACGGTGATGCAGAGAAGCCCTGTCCATCGACAACAGCACTGTGCCAGTACTTCTTATCGGGGAAGCGCTGAGACTGCTGGCGTATCGGTCAAGCTCGACAGTGCTGCTCCATCGGGCATATTCGTAGTCCTCGATTTTGTCTCAGACCGAACCTTGGACCCCCTGTTCCTCCACAGTTCTGTCTCCACCAGGTTTATCTTCAGAAACAACACTGCTTTAACACCAACAGGATTCACTCTCCTTCAGTTCTCCTTTCTCCTTGCAAGGTGATCAAACTCCAGGTTTCTCCCTTCGGCTTCCGGGACCATCTGACCCAAGTGGATTATGCGCAGCAGACAAGACTGTGAGCACCTGTGACATTTTCTGCCCACACGGTCTCTCTCACTCACCCTCTGCTTCCAGTTCCCATCATAGAAACGGCCTCCTCTGACTGAAGAAAGAGGAGCACAACCAGGAACAGAGACTTGTCTGGCCCCTTCCCTCGAAAGTTTAAACCTGTAAGCTAGGTGGAAAAACATTCACGTGCATGTTGTAATCTCTTTTTAGATGACTTCTTAGGTTCCTTTTTCTTTTTCCTTTTGGATGTAGAATTGATTAAGCAAAACAATGTTCTGTCCAAACCTGCATTTTTCTTATTACTTCCTAATCATTTTACCACTAACATAAAGGCTTGTTCTTTTCTAACACTGGGCTCTTTAATCACTCCTGACAGGCCTGCTTTCCACTTGGCCAGCCCCCAGCAAACACTGCTGGGCTCCACCACCCTCCACTGCTCTCTTCAGACCCTCTCTTGGGGTAACATAGCTCATTTAAAGAGGAAGAAGGTAATCGAGATCTCCTGGCATGCCCTACTCTAAGGCACTGCAGAGGTCTTAGGGCTAATAAATGGTATAAATAGTCCCATGGCTGGACCTCCCCCCCCCCCACTAAAAAGTAGTGCAAAATTCCATCACTTCAGGAAATTTTCAATAGATAAATGCAGGAAGCCATGTGGAGCAGTACTCAGACCCATGAGCAGGATTTTGGACGAATTCCAGGTAGAGGGAACTACCTTGTCAAAGGTGCGGAGTCCTGGATGTGGGGTGAGCTTGAGGAGCCCACTGTGGGTAGACAACAGGCTTCCCCAGAGCCCAGAGGTAGGAGCATCTGGGCCGGACAGTTGTTGGGTCCTGCCTGGAAGCAACTCTGGGAGGACCAGCTCACTCAGAACCTTATGACTCTTTCTAGATGGGAACACTCAAGGCCTAGGACTTCCACTCCAAGGCTCCAAGACAGGGGTCAGGAGGAAGCCTAGAGGTGGACCCAGTTGACACACTGAGAGTTCCCACCCTGAAGAGGCCACGTGTCCTGGTCTGCATCACCATATCCACACATGCATTTGCGGTTACTGAGGGAGCAGCCCTGATGCCTGGAAGCCACAAAGGGCAAGGTGGAGAGGCTTGAAGATGGAGGGAACATGACAGACAGGCCACATGGATACCCTACCGCAGCTGGGCCCCCAGACCTTGGATCCCTTAGGCCTCACCATCATGGTCACTATTTCTGGAAAGGATGTCCCAAACGGCTGTCTATGCCCATCTGGTGATGTATCCCGAGTCAGTTTCTTCTCTATAAATGGCCCATTACAAACTGCCCTCAGAGGAAAAGACCCCAGTGATGACAGCAGTCAACACCAAGGAGCTGGCAGTGTGCTGGGACTCGACCCAGTCACTATCCTTTCAAGGAAAAAGTGGTTTACCTTTCACAGATGGACAGTGAGACCCAGGATATTAAACTTGAATGATTAAACATTATACAAAACATGAAGGAAGAGCTAGGATCCAAAGCCCAAAAGGTCCCAAAGAGCCCACGCTTAAGTTCACATCAACTTTCCTAAAGTGTAAATTACATGTGACAGTGTGGACCCCTGGCTAGATGTGGCAAACCCGCTCACCTGTGTAAGAGAGCCCCCTTTCACCAGGGGGCCTGGGCCAGGGATCTACCAGCAAGAGGGCCATTTACTCAGGTACCCTTAACTCATTAATTCTTGCAGCAGTTTCCAAGGACACAGTCCTGTTTACAAAACTGAATTTATCTCCGCTTTCAGGAAACAGCAGCATCTACCTCCACAGCCGACTAGCAGAGACCAAGTGCCAAGCCACATGGGGAGTGGCACCTACTCACACCGCCCCCACCCCCCGTGGGACCCTGCCTCCACCTGAGGCCTCTGGAAAGGCTGGGGGAGACCCGGGACCCCTGCAGGCCATGTGCCCCAAGGCTCTTCTCCCTAGTCTTGCCCCTGGTCACGCTGTGCTGCTCAAGAAGCAATAGGAGGAGCAGCTTTCTGAACAAGGAGGGCAACTGAGAAGGCAGAGCTGCCCCTCACTCGCCAAGCGTCCAGGCCACACAGCCACCAGGAGCTACCCACATCGTGAGGCCAAGACCCTTATGGCTCCCTCAGGGATTTGTGGGCAGGATACTCGCAGCTCCCCAAAATCAGCCCATGGGAGCACACTGCTGTGAAGAGAGGATCCGAGTGATAAATCCCACCAGAAAGGCCTGTGTGCAGCGACGGCGGGGAAGGATCCACGAGAATTAATGAGGGAGATAAGTGGGCACGTATGCTGACAGCCTCTGCTAGGGGGCTGCAGGCACCACAAGGGAGACGGAGCTGGGGGTCTGTAAACATCTGGGTGCAGGGGGAAGAGCAGGGTCTCAGGATGAGGTGCTTACTGCACGTGTGACCGGAGGCTGGGACGCTTCCTCCTCCACATGCCCAGGTGCGATTGGTCAGGGGCACATGAGCGTAAACAGCAAATAGGTTACGCCTGGGAAATGGGCCTGCTTAGAAGCAAAGAAGTCAGCAGGGCCGAGGGGGTGGGGCAGCTGGGAAGACCCTCCCCCGTTCATGGAGAGAAGGGCACGGGGGCTGAGGTATCCATCTGAGACCAGGCCCCCCCAAACTCTGCCTTTAACCACTGACACCTTGACCCCAACATACTTAGATGCCAGGAAACTACACACACCGCCATGGACACACTCACGCACAAACTCCAGGAAAATTACCCAAACACACACACACACACACACACACATTCTCCAGGAAACTATACCCACAAACACACACACTCCAGGAAACTACACATATACACACATACACTCACAGCCACACATATGCCACACACACACCAGGTAACCACACAAACACTCATGCACACAGACATACAATACAGGTACAGTACACACACACACACCAGGAAGCCAACAGCAAGAGAATTAAGCTTGTAGAAGTATAAACTCTATGGTGACCTGTGAATGCAGCCTTGATAACTTAGTGAAACATTAATCTCTAAGTACCTAGAGACCAGAAGCATCCAGCCCCTAAGCCGGTGGTTCTCCCATCGGGGAGATTAGTCAGCATGAGCGACAGTTGGAGCGGAGGGAATCGGCCCCGGCACTTTATCGGCCAGGGCTCCAGATAAGCCAGAGACACGGAGCTGAGATGAGGACACATGTGTGACAGGGGTACAGGGTCTGGAGTGCCCCGTACCACAATAAGAAGGAAGTGTGTAAGGCGGCCGCAGCAAGCAACAGGTCCCTGAGACACCCGTGTTCCCTAGAAGATGGTAAGATGGAAGGACTGAGCGCTGCCATCAGGCCTGGCCACAGACCCCTGAAGAGAGCTCGTGTAGCCCTGATGCACCCCACTCCCCTGCAGACTTCCAGCTCCACGCAGGCTGGGGCACCCTGTGGCCAGAAGGCACAGCTGCTTTCAGATCTGGGGTCCATTTGGCCGTCAGAGCTTGAGGGGCTGGGGAGGGGCAGAGATGGGGAGATCCCTCTCGTCACCCCTCACCTCTATCATAAAATCATGGTCCCCAAAGAGTCACTACAACTACACCCACTTTGCACCTTGATCCTATAAAAACAGAGGGACATTCTTTGAGGCAAAAAAAAAAAAAAAAAACCAAACAAACCTTTTAAGTCAAGAATGCACTTGTATTTTTAAAGAAGGGAATCCGTTATTAATTAAAGAGCAACTAAGAAGCAAGACTCTTGAAATTAAAAAACACACCATTTAATCAAGTACTGTACTGTAAATCCGTTTTCCAGGCAGATGAAAAAGAAAAGCTATGGGTCCTGTATTAGTTAGGAAACTGCATCACGCACAAGTCCTTTTGCTTTACTGATCACACACTGGCTAATCATAGAGGCACAAAGGCTCTCAAGGCATCACCTGTGACTTCTCTAATTTTTCTTTTATTCAATTAAAGAAACAAGAACTGTCACATCTAATTGTTTTTCTTGAGGCCCAACTAAACCCATCTGAAATGCAGACTATATTATAAATAGGGATGGTATAAATTACATGGTATATATAAATAGATAAATTACATAGTATATCCAGTATAAATTAAACTATACCCATTGGAAATGTTACCCTGCATGCTGTTTGTGGGAGTGTTTCAGATACCTCCTGAAAGTCAAAAAAAACTCATGCAACTAAGGAGAGACAGTTTACAAGTTGCTTCAAATGTAACCAAACCTACAATGACCTGATTGGCTTAATTTCCCTCCAAATTAGAACTACATTCTAGGTTTTCCAACAGGCAGAAATACTCTGTGTGATTTCAAATGTTGGCTGAGTATATTATCTATGTGTGCAGAGTTAAAAATAAAAGTGCTCTGACATTTCTCAACCTGAGGCATAGGAAGAGCTTGATTCTTCCACCGCTCCTGAGTGAAAGAGGCCATCTGTACCTGTGCTAGGTGTCACCAGCTGAGTCTAGAACACCAGGCCAGGAGTGCTAAAGGCACTTGAAAGGAGACCTTCTGCACAGAGTCCCTCCCTCAATTCCTTCAACAAGTCCCAACACTTTATCCCACATGATGGGGTTGTCGTGCCCGTTTTGCAGACACAGAACCTGAAGCTCAGGGAGATGAACTAACTCACAAGGGCTCCACCCAGCTCAAGATGCCAGCTCCAGGGCCATCTGCACTTTCTCCTCCACAACAAATGATAATGCCAAGGCCTGAACAGAACAGGATCTCCTCCAAACTGGTGAGGCTACCTCCAACGGTCATGGCAAAAAACAATCCCAAAATGGTTGATTGGCATTCTGTGTACTCTGAAATAACTAAGAGACTGGGATGTACAAAAATACAGAGAATGGTGAAGAAGCAATCTTTCCACAAGTTTTCCTAGTGTTTTCTTTATCTAATTCTTTCCTACATGGGAGAAAGCACTTCTAAGCCAAAGCAGAATGTTCAGTGTTCTATCCTTACTTATCCCTAAGGGAAGTAAACCTCTTGCTCCCTCTCAGAGCCCTTCACTTCCCTGTTTCCTTCTTTCCAAGATCAACCATCCAGGGGGCTCACCGGATTGACCCCAGCCACAAAGCCAGGCCTTACCAAGCCCCTAGCTTCTCCCTCAGCCTACAGCAGCACCCTCACTAAAAGCAGATCTCAAAAAGCAGTTCCTGATGGATGCCACATGTGGGTGGGCTTCCTAACTGATGTAGGTCAGGCCATGAGGCCCAGGCCTCTCCCTCACCAGACCCCAGGGTGGTGGCCCTCACTAACACACCAGCCCGTTGGTAACAACAAAAGAACATGTTGAAACTCCTTTTAATATGAGTTTCTGGTTCTTCAGAGCAGAATTAATATATGAACATTTATCTGCACTGGTAAAACAAAATAACCATTGTAAAACTGCATTATCAGGAATGAAATTCTGACACACGCTACAACATAGATGATCCCAGAAGACATTATGCTTGAATGAAATAAGTATTTTTGTTTGTTCATTATACCTTAATAAAGCTGAAAAAATAAATAGAATAACATAGCATGAAAAGCAAACTTACAAAAATAAAACACCAAAGTGAAAAAAAGCACAGGATCTTGAGACATTTGTAGACACATATCCTTTGCAGCATTAGTGGCAATAGCAAAGAAGTGGATCCAACTCAAATGTCCATCAGTAAAAGAATGGATAAAGAAATATGGTACATAGCATGCAAAACAAGATATTCAGCCTTAAAAAAGAAGGAAATTCTGATACTTGCTGTAACATAGATAAAGCTGGAGGACATTATGCTCAATGAAATAAGCCAGCCACAAAAGGACAAAGACTGTATGATTCCACTCATGACGTATCTAAAGTAGTCAAACTCATAGGAACAAGAAACAGAGAGATAGGGGCCAAGAACTGCTGGGAAGAGGAAATAGTGTTTAGTGGGCACAGAGTTTCAGTTTTGTAAGATGTAAGAGTTCTAGTGATCTATTGCATAACAGTATGACTATACTTACCACTATTGAACTGGACATGTTAAAATGGTAAATCTAATGCTGTTTTTTGCCAGAATAATGAAAAACACTGTCTGTGGTGGACTTAGGACTTGAACCCATGTCACTGTGGAGTCTCAGCAGAGTTAATCCTGAGGGAGAATGTTGTCTGCATTTTTTGGGGGCAAGGGCTGTGAATTTGTCTCAGGTTGGGCATTTTTTTTTTTTAAAAAAAAAAAATTCTCCCCTAAACTGTGAATTCGAAGAATAGAAAAACTGCCACTTTAAAGAACAATCGGATCTTTTTGTGCTCCTGCCTGGGAGGACCCATGAGCAGGCCTGACCCCCGCTGGCTGGGAAGAGCCTGCATGGACGCCAGGCTGTGTGGATCTTACCCCAGCCCCGAAAGCCAAGGAAACCCCACCACCATGCACCCTCTTACTTCTGCAATACAAGCCCCCAAATAAATGTACCCCATGGGGTCAATCCAAACATATCAAGTCAGAAATGAAGCCCAGTTCCACACCTCCAATTTCTTCCCTGCCATTAGTCAGTTCAGTTCAGTTATTCAGTCAATGTCCGACTCTTTGCGACCCCATGGACTGCAGCACACCAGGCTTCCCTGTCCATCACCAGTTCCTGGAGCTTACGCAAACTCACATCCATTGAGTCAGTGATGTCATCCAACCATCTCATCCTCTGTCATCCCCTTCTCCTCCCACCTTCAATCTTCTTTGCGACCCCATGGACTGCAGCACACCAGGCTTCCCTGTCCATCACCAGTTCCTGGAGCTTACGCAAACTCACATCCATTGAGTCAGTGATGTCATCCAACCATCTCATCCTCTGTCATCCCCTTCTCCTCCCACCTTCAATCTTTTCATTTGAAGCATCAGGGTCTTTTCAAATGAGTCAGTTCTTCACATCAGGTGGCCAAAGTATTGGAGTTTCAGCCTCAGCATCAGTCCTTCCAATGAATATTCAGGACTGATTTCCTTTAGGATGGACTGGTTGGATCTCCTTGCAGTCCATGGGACTCTCAAGAGTCTTCTCCAACACTACAGTTCAAAAGCATCAGTTCTTTGGCACTCAGCTTTCTTTATAGTCCAACTCTCATATCCATACATAACTACAGGAAAAACCATATCTTTGACTAGATGGACATTTGTCGGCAAAGTAATGTCTCTGCTTTTCAATATGCAGTCTGGGTTGGTCATAACTTTTCTTCCAAGGAGCAAGTGTCTTTCAGTTTCATGGTTGCAGTCACCATCTGCAGTGATTTTGGAGCCCCAAACTACAAAGTCTGTCACTATTTCCATTGTTTCCCTATCTATTTGCCATGAAGTGATGGGACCAGATGCCATGATCTTAGTCTTCTGAATGTTGAGATTTAAGCTAAATTTTCATTCACTTTAATCAAAAGGCTCTTCAGTTCTTCTTCACTTTCTGCTTTAAGGGTGGTGTCATCTGCATATCTGAGGTTATTGATATTTATCCTGGCAATCTTGATTCCAGCTTGTGCTTCACATCCATCCCTAGCATGCTACTGCTAAGTCGCTTCAGTCATGTCCTACTCTGTGCGACCCCATAGACGGCACACTACCAGGCTCCTCATCCCTGGGATTCTCCAGGCAAGAACACTGGAGTGGGCTGCCATTTCCTTCTCCAATGCACAAAAGTGAAAAGTGAAAGTGAAGTCACTCAGTCATGTCCGACTATTTGCAACCCCATGGACTGCAGCCTACCAGGCTCCTCCGCCCATGGGATTTTCCAGGCAAGAGTACTGGAGTGGGGTGCCATTGCCTTCTCCATTATCCCTGGCATAGGTCAGAACAAACAACATCAACCTAAATGTCCTCCATAAGGATGACAGCTTTCTCCCTGCAGCCAGCAAATTGGCTTCTTCATTGGAAGTGGGTTTTCCCCCTCACACTCTCAGTGTCCAGGAAGGCAGCATGCACCTACCTGGCACAGTCGCCCGGTCCCCTGGTCAGCCCGGTCCCCCTGGGCTCAGTGAGAATGCAAGGAGCCCAGCAGACAAAGGGGACTCACAACAGAGTCTTCCAGAGCAGACTGCCTCCAGAGAAGGCTCACCAGGAGCTCATAAAAATACCTGAGACTCCGGGTGACTAGGAATTATATGGCAATAAAAGCCCACACTTGTTTTATGCATTTAAAGGGATACTGCTACAGTATCCCTTTGTTTTCTGGAACAAAATCTCAAAGAGGGGATGATGGGCAGGAAATGAGGGTTGGGGCAAATATGAGAGCATCAAGAAGGTTAAGCGTGGAAACACCTGGGCTGGTGAGTTGTGTGGCGGCCACCAGACCTGACTTCCCTCCATCTTGGGTCCTTCTTCAGTCGACCAAGGGGCTTGACGAGGGTCCCAAGAGGAAGGTGACCATCTCTTCTCTTCTGAACATGGCCCAGTGTCTGCAAGCACTGCCTGGTGGGACCAAGGTGAGGCCATCAACATGGCAGCTGGGCAGGGCAAGGGGTGGGCAGGCAGTAGTTGGCTGATCCCTGAAGGGCCTGGCACTAGAGTGAATGTATCACGAGGGCAAGAACTTGGCTTATTTTGTCCGCTGCTATACCCCAGGTCTTAAGACAGAGTCTGGCACAATAAAAATTTATTTTATCGAATTTCTTTTTATTGAATTATAGTTGATCTGCAATGGTGTTCCTAGTTCCTGGTGTACAACAAAATGATTCAGATATAGATAGCAGTATTCTTTTTCACATTCTTTTCTATTATAGTTTATTACAAAATACTGAATATAGTTCCCTCTGCTGTACAATAGAACCTTTTTGTTTATCTATTTTCTTTGTTTTTTTTTAATAATTTCATTTATTTATTTTGGGCTATGCTGGGTCCTTGTTGCTGTGCCTGCTCTTCCCTAGCTGTGGAGAGTAGAGTTACTCTCTATTTGCAGTATACAGGCTTCCCATTGTGATGTGATGGCTTCCTTTGTTGCCAAAGAGCCAGCTCATTGGAAAAGACCTTGATGTTGGGAAAGACTGAGGGCAGGAGGAGAAGCGGGTGACAGAGGACGAGATGGTTGGATGGTATCATTCATCCATCACGTAGACATGAGTCTGAGCAAGCTCCAGGAGATGGTGAAGGATAAGAAAGCCCGGCATGCAGCAGTCCATGGGGTCTCAAAGTCAGACAGAACTGAGCAACTGGACAATAACAAATGGTGTTAGGAGCCCTTGCTTCCAAGCTAACAAGGCAGAGCCCCCAAAAGGGAAAAATCGAACTGCTCACTGCTCAGTGCCTTCAGTACCACCCACTGCCTGGGACTGCGCTGAGCTCACGACCACAGAATGCACGTCTGCATGTGCAGATACACACACTTGTCCAATATTTTTCTTTATTAAAAGGCGACAAGTCATTGTTCCACATGGTCGATGGACAGGAGAGAAGGGGAGGGAGCAAAACAGCACATTTTTCAGAAAACAACATGGAAACAAAAGTGAATATGAAGAAATGGGGGAAGACAGTCCCAGAACTAAGATAGGGAGCCAATCAGTATATTCTTCTTTTTGTTAAAAGAAAAAAAGAACAACAACAAAAAAAAAACTGAGAGTACAACCATTCCTGGGAAACTCTAGATCCCAGTAGAAGATTGCATATTAAAGAAAATGTAGAAAATTACAGGCTAGATTTATGTAAAACACTGAATTGCTGGTTTTGAGAAACTATTATTAATGAAGAGGCAAAAACACTGCTCATTTGAAGAGAATTCTTTAAAAAAAAAAAAAAACAGTAATAACTGCTGAGCAGGCATAATTAAGCTAAACTCAGGGGAGGGTTTTTAAACCACACCAACCCCTGAGAGCCGTCAACTGTCCCTGAAGCTCCTGCTGTCCCAGCAGTGACTTCAGCCCTGGCTGCAGGAGGTGAGGGCAGGGCCCAGGGAACGATTGATTGGTGCTGTGCACACAGATGGCAGCCTCCCTGTGGGCCCCGCCAGTCTGGCCTGCAGGGGCTGAGTTCAGGGGAGCTGTATGTCCCCAGGCTGAAAGTGGCTCTTGGTGGGGGGCGGGCATAGACTGATATTCCAAGTACTGGAATGTCAGCCACAGCAAATTTGAAGGGTATAAAGTAAATTCTTCCTGGACCAACAGAACAAGATCTATGCATTGCAACCTTTAAGAGTCTGGGCATCTGGAGGAAAAGAACCCCTCAAGGATGGCTCAACATCTGCACATCCACCAAACTCTGAGCAGCCTCCCCACCGGCACATGGTGGCAAGATGCCAAGGAACTCACCAAGTCAAGATCACATGTACAGTCCCAGCTCTGGCCAAGGGGCCCTCTCACTGCAGCCAGAGCTGCCCCTTGGTATCTGACCTCCCAAGAGGCAGTGGAGTGGAGCTCCTGACAATCACACCCACTGTGCAGGGGCCCTTCCTTCACAGAGTTTAAGCAAATCTCTTAGATTTTGTTTATGGTACTGTTTTTATTCTTTCAGTTAAGGTCATATGATCTTCGCATTATTAAACGGACTTCATCTAATTGTTTTGTCTTTCTTTTTCTATTAATTCTTTTTCCTATACTTTAGAAAAGCACTGATTTGCCATGATTGGGAAAAAAAACCCTGACCAGTTCTTTCCCTGATAGTCTGAGAAGCATAGAGGAATGTTAACAAACTGTCCAGGCTTCAGTTGTACACATTTTCCATCCAGCCCAGGGCATTCAAGCCTCCAAGCTTTTTTTTTAAGGGATTTTTTTTTAATTGTGGAAAACACATAGCATAAAATGTACCATCTTAACCATTTCTCAGTGTATAGTTCAGTGGCATTAAGCGCCTTAACATAAGTGTGCAGCCATTACAATCATCCATCTCCAGAAGTTTTGCGTCTTGCAGAACCAAAACTGTTCCACTCACAACAACTCCCCATTGGACCTCATCCATTTTTAAAATCAAGGGAGATAAAACTGCAGGGGCTGAATCACAGCAGCAAATAAAACCTCATTAAGGGAGAAATCTGCATAATTATCTTAAAACCCCAGACAGGAAGCCATTTATTTACAAACTCCCTTACAAAGAGGTCAAGCCTACATTCATTCCCAGGAGCCAGCATGCATTTTTTTCTCCCAACTGAGAGCCCAGGCTCCTGGTGCCGATGTCATGGGAGATGACACACCTGGGAAGGCCCATCCCAAACACAAATAGAGGCAAAGAATTTCTCCAAAATCCACAAGGAAAGGAAGGGAAGAACGGACTCTTCCTGCACTCCTTGGGCACAAAGATTTAGGTGGCCACCCAGCCCAAGTTCTTTCAGGGCATCAACTTGTTAATCCCTATGTGAGCTGAGATTCTGCAGATGGGAAAAAAAAAAAAAAATACAGGAATGGGAAAGGGGATGTGAAAACAGAAGAGATCAAAAATGAATCAATTAAGAAATCTTTGAGTAAACCACACTCTGAACAGCTATACTAAAAGCCTCCTCGGCCAACACACCACGTGTTTCCACTCACTTTAATGTCTAAAGGGTCAGCTTCCATTCCTTAAATAGAAGTCATATTCTCATGTGCTAAATGGACCTGCCTATGGAGTGAAATGAACTGTGAGCCTCCTACCTCCTACCAGCCTCTTCAGTACAGGATCAGGGGGCCATCCAGTCCCCAGGCTCAGGATGTATCCGGGAGCCCACCACGACCCACATATGCTGCCTTCAATGGGGGTGCAGCATAGGCTCAGAGTAAAGGGAAAGAGAGTCTGGTTTTCGGGAAACAACTGGGGTTTGTGACACAATGAACTGTAATGGAAAATAACTTCCTTAGAGACTGCAAATGCCACGATGCAATAACTCCATAATGAAAAATTAAAAATAGGATTAGCCAATGATGCGGCAATTCCACTTCTGGGTATTGAAAAGAATTTAGAGCAAAAGAATTGAAAGCAGAGTCTCAGAGAATCATTTGCACACCCTTGTCCACAGGCACATTATTTACAACAGTCAAAAGCTGGAAGCAACCCAAGTGTCCATGGACAGATGAATGAATAAACGAAATGAGGTTTATACATATAGTGGAACACCAAGGCTTAAGAAGGAAAGAAAGTCTGACATACACTACATCATGGATGGTTTTTGAAAATATTATGCTGAGTGAAATAAGCCCATCTTTAATGGACAAATACTACCTGATTTCATTCAAATGAAATATAAACGTAACACTGCAAATCAACTGTGTGTGTGTCCTCACTCTTTCAGTCATGTTGGACTCATTGCCCCTCATGGACTATAGCCCGCCAAGCTCCTCAGTCCACGGGATTCTCCAGGCAAGAATACTGGAGTGGCTTGCCATGCCCTTCTCCAGAGGATCTTCCTGATCAAGGGATCAAACCCATGACTCCTGCATTGCAGGCAGATTCCCTACGGCTGAGCCACCAGAGAGGCCCAAATCAACTATACTTTAATTTTTTTAATGAAGTATAGAGAGTAGACAAATTCAAAGTAGAACGGTGGTTGCCAAGGGGCTGGGAAGAGGGGGACTGGGGAATTGTTTAATGGGTGCAGTGTTTCAATTTGGGAAGATGAAAAAAGTTCTATGGGTGGATGGTGGTGATAGTCACAAAAGTACGTGAGTGTACTCAATACCACCGAACTGTTTAACTGCTTGAACTAAATGGTGAAAATGGTCAATTTTATGTTACATATAATTTACCACAATTTAAATTTTTTTTAAAACCCAAGAAGCGTTATTGTCTTCCATGCATATAGGCATTTTCGATACTCTGATGAAGTAGGTCTAAGGTCTCTTCCCCCTTCCAGATTATTAAACTGGGAA
The DNA here is from genome assembly GCA_006410675.1 of Oreotragus oreotragus. Classification (NCBI taxonomy): domain Eukaryota; kingdom Metazoa; phylum Chordata; class Mammalia; order Artiodactyla; family Bovidae; genus Oreotragus; species Oreotragus oreotragus. The sequence goes on along the minus strand of SJYX01000559.1, from coordinate 81,340 downwards.
TCAAGTTGTTCATTACCACAGACACGTGCCAGGTAATGTACATGAAAAACACAGACTCTAGGTGTCAGAAGTACCAGGATTCATGGGTGGCCTTAGTTTTGTTCCTTTGAGAAGTTTCTGGTTTCCACGCCTAAATTTGTTATTTTCCCAGAAACGTGCCTCTTCTGATCAATGCCAGTCTCAGAGGGCTGCCTCCAAATGCATGCAGTGAGGACAAAGTGAAGAGGGGCTTCAGAATGAAGAGATCACCAAGCTGAAGAGAGCAGAAGCAAGCACTGAGAGGCATTCATCCCGAAAGAAAGCCAGCCACCATTTGAAAAGCTCCTGTGCACTGCTTCTGAGGCACTGAAGCTAGAAGGAGATGAGACCAGCTGCCAGGAGTGCAGCCTGGAAGAGAGGGCAGGATAAAGGAGCCTGGTTACCCTCACAGCTTCTAGAAGCCACTCCTGAATTCTGCAGCAGCTTGATTGTTATTGAGGTTCTACTGAAAGACATCTCAAAGTGTCTGTGGAGGGGGCAGCATCTCTGCTCACATCTTTACAGCCACATCAGGCACCACTACATCCCAGGCAGAGCTTGAAGGGTATCCTACAGCTTACAGCAAGAACATAAGATAAATCTGAGGATCCTACACAGATTTTAGTGGGACCCACAGCAGAGCTGGCAGGCAGGGGACAGACTGGGTGAGAGAGAAAGAGAGGGGAATCTAAAATTAGTCTCTAGCTGAAACCAACACAGGGCTGTATTATCCGCTGGAGAGGAAGAGGATTGATGTAAGGAGAGGGATGACAGGAGCAATTCCCTGGCTTCTGTCTTGATCACAAGAGGAGGGGAGGGGACATTCTGTGCCTCAAAAGACAGGCTGGCAGACCCCAAAGGAGGCTGATGACAAGTTGGCTTTTGGAGCTGTAGCCTCTGAGGCACCATCAGCACAACCAGTGCAAGATCCGTGGTAGCAACTGATCTATGGAAAACACCAAAATATCTCCCAACTATGGGAGATTTTTCCAATAGAATATTTAGCTAGGGAAAATGTAAGTTTTAAGGACTTTTTAACAAGGAACACAAACAGGCTCTATAGAAGTTATCTTAGCAAACATCAGTCTCACACTCTCTACAATCCAAGTATGGTCCCAAGGACTTTGTAACTATTAAACCGTTTAATCCCCAAAACAAGGACCTCGTGAGGTAGGTGGGCACTGGTACTTAAGCTATGGAAGGGATGTTTATATAGGAAGCCAGAGGACATCATAATAAACATTAGTCCCAGTGAAAGATGATTAAAATAAATTCAACATCCCTCCACTGTTTCTTCAAAATTGATTATTAATTGATATGAATAGCAAATAAAATTAATATCATTAAGAGATTATCCAAAATTAGCCCCACCGAGATTTTAAAACACTCAATAGAGCCAAAAGAAACAGCACTGAGTGTTCAAGTGGAAGGTGCCAATTAAGAAAAATGACTCAAATTCCTAGAAATCAAACCCTTTACAATTTCATTATGGGAACCCATAAAGCTGACACCTTGGGCAGTTGGAGTCTGCTGACCAGGAGGGAAAATCTCCCTTCCATCCCTCCAAATTAGCACATCATGGTGGATCTGGCTGCTAGCGGCGTCAAGCCAACAGGAGGAATTTAAGAAGAAACCACAATGACCCCAAGCCTCTTTAATTTGCAGAGCACGGGAGCCCATGGAGCCTAATGCAACACACCACTTTGCCAAAAACAACCTATAGAATTTCGTTCAGATGAGGAAATTTAAATCGCTTTTAACTGCTTTTCCTATGCAGCGATCTGTCTTCAAATCTCTGAGCCTGGCTGCACTTCACCCGCCAGGGCAGAGTCCAGTTGCGCACCCTCAGCCCCAGGGCTGGGGTCCAGCCCCTCCACACAGCTGCTGCTTCCTTGACCAGGGCTCCCAGGGCAGTGCCTCAGACAAGCAGATGACAACAGCACACAAGAGGCTGTGCACACTGGTTCCCGGTTCAGAAACCAGGAAAGCGCCTCTTCTTTGGAGCATGAAGAGGTTTATCCCCCCTGACTGGGAAACCAAGGATGAAGACCAAACCCTCGACAGGACCCCCCACCTACTTCTGTTGCTCAGACACACATGATTAACTGTCCCCAATGGCACCCCACCCCAGTACTCTTGCCTGCAAAATCCAATGGACGGAGTAGCCTGGTGGGCTGCAGTCCATGGGGTCGCTAACAGTCAGACAGACTGAGCGACTTCACTTTCACTTTTCTCTTTCATGCATTGGAGAAGGAAATGGCAACCCACTCCAGTGTTCTTGCCTGGAGAATCCCAGGGACAGGGGAGCCTGGTGGGCTGCCGTCTATGGGGTCACACAGAGTCGGACACGACTGAAGTGACTTAACAGTAGCAGCAGTAGCAGCAGATCTGGATTTCCCCTCCTGTTCCATCTGTGGGTTTTGATCCCTTGAAAAACTTTAAATCTTTCAAAAGAAAATAAATACTGTGTTTTCACTTCAAATCATCTGCTTTTTTTAGGCTTTATGATTCTTATTATTTTTGACCTTTTAGTGAAAAAGAAACTCAAGTGGTATTCCCACTGAAACTACAAACCCCGGTGGCACACTGATAAAGAATCCTCCTGCCAGTGCAGGCAATGCAGGAGACTCAGGTTCAGTCCCTCAGTTGGGAAGATCCCCTGGAGAAAGGAATGGCTACCCACTCCAGTATTCTTGCCTGGAGAATTCCATGGGCAGAGGAGACTGATGGGCTGTCCATGGGGTCATAGTGTTGGACACAATTGAGTAACACACAAATATGTACATATACATGTATGTGTGTGTGTATAAATATTTGTCTTTATCCACTCACCCATCAGTGGATATTTAGGTTGTCTCCATATCTTGGCTATCATAAATAATACTGCAAGGATAATGGGGGTGCATATATCTTTTCAAATCAGTGTTTTCATCTTTGGATAAATACCCAGATGTGGAATTATGAACCATATGGTAGTTCTAGTTTAATTTTTTTGAAGAATCTCCATATTGTTTTCCATAGTGGCTGTACTAATTTACATTCCCACCAGCAATGCACATGGTTCCCTTTTCTCCATATCCTTGCCAATACTTGTTATTTGTTCTCTGATAACAGCTATTCTGAAATAAGTGAGGTGATATATCCCACTATGATTTGCATTCTCCTCATGATTAATGATGTAGAGCATCTTCTCATGTGCCTGTTGGCCATCTTATATCTTCTTTGGACAAATGTCTACTCAGATCTTCTGTTCATTTTTTGATAGAACTGTTTGGTTTTTTGTCGTTGCGTTGTATGGGTTCTTTACATATTTGGGGCATTAGCCCCTTATCAGATATATGATTCGGAAATATTTTTTTCTATTCAGTAGATTTCTATACAGTCTCACATAGCCTTATTGTTTATTTTGGTTTTGTTGCTTCTGTTTTTGATATCAGATTCAAAAACATCATTGCCAAGGTTTGCGTCAAAGAGTTTACCACTTTTGTCTTTGTCTAGGAGTTTTATGGTTTCAGGTTTTACATTCAAGTATTTATTCCATTTTTTGTTAATTTGGGAGTATGGTGTAAGTTAGAGGCCCAAATTTATTCTTTTGACTGAGGCTGTACAATCTTCCCAATACCATTTACTAATAAAACTGTCTTTTCCCCATTGTATATTCTTGGCTCCTTTGCTGTCAGTTAATTGATGATATATGCATGGGTTTATTTCTGGCTTTCTATTGTGTTCCATTGATCTATGTCTGTGTTTTTATGCCAATACCACACTGTTTTAATTACTATAGCTTTGTAATATGGTTTGAAATGAAGGCATGTATTCATGCTTTACTCTTATCAAAATTTCTTTGACTATTCAAGGTCTTTTATGATTCCATACAAATTTTATAACTGTTTGTTCTATTTCTGTGGAAAATGCCATTAAATTTTGACAGTAACTGACTTGAATCTGTAGGTCACTTTTGGTAGTATGGACATTTTAAAAATATTACTTCTTCCAATCCATGAACATGGACTATCTATTTGTGTCTTCTTCTTCATTAACATTTTCAATAAATAGATCTTTCACCTCCTTGGTTAAAGTTTTTTCTAGGGATTTTATTCTTTTGATCCAATTGTAAATGGAATTGTTTCCTTAATTTCTCTTTCTGAGAGTTTGTTACTAGCGTATAGCTGCTGCTGCTGCTAAGTCACTTCAGTCGTGTCCGACTCTGTGTGACCCCATAGACGGCAGCCCACCAGGCTTCCCCGTCCCTGGGATTCTCCAGGCAAGAATACTGGAGTGGGTTGCCATTCCCTTCTCCAATGCATGAAAGAGAAAAGTGAAAGTGAAGTCGCTCAGTCTGTCCGACTGTTAGCGNTAGACGGCAGCCCACCAGGCTCCCCCATCCCTGGGATTCTCCAGGCAAGAATACTGGAGTGGGTTGCCATTTCCTTCTCCAATGCATGAAAGAGAAAAGTGAAAGTGAAGTCGCTCAGTCTGTCCGACTGTTAGCGACCCCATGGACTGCAGCCCACCAGGCTACTCCGTCCATTGGATTTTGCAGGCAAGAGTACTGGGGTGGGGTGCCATTGCCTTCCCCGAGTAGCGTATAGAAAGGTAACCAATTTTTATATGCTGCTTTTGTATCCTGCAACTTTACCAAATTTATTAGTTCTAACAGTTTTTGGTAGAGTCTTCAGGGTTTTCTACATATAATATCATGTCATCTGCAAACAGTGAGTTTTACTTTGGATGCTTTTTATTTCTTTTCTTGCTTAACTGCTCTATATCTTCCCATACTATACTGAATAAAAGTGGAGCGAGTGGGCATCCTTTTCTTGTTCTTGATCTTAAAGGAAAAGCTTTCAGTTTTTCACTGTCAAGCATGTATGCTACCTGTGGGCTTGTCATACATGTCCTTTATAATGTTGATATATGCTCACTTTGTTAAAAGTTCTTATCATAACCAAACATTGAATTTTTTCAAATGCTTTTTCTGTATCTATTGAGATGATCATACGATTTTTTTATCCTTCACTTTTGTTAACATTTAAGAACACTGTTATGCATTCACTATGGGGCTTCCCTAGTGGCTCAGTGAGTATACAATCTGCCTGCAAAGCAGGAGACTGCCTGCAATACAGGAGACCTGGTTTTGATCCGTGGTTCAGGAAGTCTCCCTAGAGAAGGAAATGGCAACCCACTTCAGTATTCTTGCCTGGGAAAAATCCCATGGACAGAGGAGCTTGGCAGGCTACAGTCCATAGTGTCATAAAGAATCGGACATGACTGAGCAACTAAACCACCAGCCCGCACCATGCATTCACTATAGGCGTTTCTTCAAATAAATATCTGGGACAAAGGAGGAAACAAGCCCTTGCTGGTCTCCTCACTATGACTCCAACCAACTCTGTCACCTGCCCCTTTCAAACATAGATAAAACTCAGTGTTCTAAACACAGGCTCTCTTTGAAAGTACGTATTCCAATTGCTAAATGTAGGCAGGATGATGGAAATACAAAGCCACTTGATCAAAAATCATGGAATTACTTTGGTTGGTAAGATCATTGGACAAACCATGACAAGAAACAGGATTTTATTGTACTTACAAAGTATCTCCCTGCAAGAGAAAGAGAGACTAAGGTACTAATCAAAAAGGAAAAAAATTAGAAACTGTCCAGTGGAGAGATCTGGCAGATATGACCTTAAGCAAGTGACCCCACTAACCTCTCCAGCAGAGGGACATGTGGACATAATGCACCTATGGATATATAATACCTCATCACTTCTGTCTCTTCCTGCCAAAAAGACATCACCTGAATCTAAGCATAAGAAAACAAACAAGCCCAGATTGAAAGACATTGTACAAAAGTGCTGACCAGTGCTCTTCAAAAATGTTAAGGTCAACAAGAACAAGGCAGTACTAAGGAACTGTCACAGATGTTAAAAGAGGAAGGAAATGTGTGAATCAAATGAAATGGGGAATCCTGGGTTGGATCCCAGATGAAAAGTAGACATTAATGAAAAAACTGGCAAGATTTATTAAGGCCTATGGCTTAATTACTGTTTTACGTCAAGTTAATTTCCTATTTGGGGTGTTTCGAGGGGTGCACTGAGTCTTTGTTGCGGCACGAGGGCTTTCTCTAGTTGCAGCTCATGGGCTTAGTTGTCCAGCGGCACGTGGGATGTTAGTTCCCCAACCAGGAATCAAACCCTCATACCCTGCATTGGAAGGGAATTCTTAACCACTAGACCACCACAGAAGTTCCTTAATGTCCTAGTTTTGATAAATGTGCACCTCAACATATGATATTAATATTGGGGAAAGCTGGGTGAAAGGTTAAGGGAACTACCCTATTTTTGCAACTTTTCTATACATCTAGACCTATTTCAAAATTAATGTGCTTGTGTGTGTGCATGTGCACACGTGTGTACACGTACATTCTTCTGCCAAGATGGATCTTTTTGAAGTCAAACAAAAATCAATATATTTGAAAGAACATAAAGAATAAATTTTTCAGAAAATGATTATTAAATACATCAAACATGCAATAGGTTAAAATTTAGGATCTTTTTGATTTTTTTGTTTTGATTTATAACTCTATTCTTTAACCAATGTTTGCTGCTGCTGCTAAGTCACTTCAGTCGTGTCCAACTCTGTGTGACCCCATAGACGNGTGCCATTGCCTTCCCCGAGTAGCGTATAGAAAGGTAACCAATTTTTATATGCTGCTTTTGTATCCTGCAACTTTACCAAATTTATTAGTTCTAACAGTTTTTGGTAGAGTCTTCAGGGTTTTCTACATATAATATCATGTCATCTGCAAACAGTGAGTTTTACTTTGGATGCTTTTTATTTCTTTTCTTGCTTAACTGCTCTATATCTTCCCATACTATACTGAATAAAAGTGGAGCGAGTGGGCATCCTTTTCTTGTTCTTGATCTTAAAGGAAAAGCTTTCAGTTTTTCACTGTCAAGCATGTATGCTACCTGTGGGCTTGTCATACATGTCCTTTATAATGTTGATATATGCTCACTTTGTTAAAAGTTCTTATCATAACCAAACATTGAATTTTTTCAAATGCTTTTTCTGTATCTATTGAGATGATCATACGATTTTTTTATCCTTCACTTTTGTTAACATTTAAGAACACTGTTATGCATTCACTATGGGGCTTCCCTAGTGGCTCAGTGAGTATACAATCTGCCTGCAAAGCAGGAGACTGCCTGCAATACAGGAGACCTGGTTTTGATCCGTGGTTCAGGAAGTCTCCCTAGAGAAGGAAATGGCAACCCACTTCAGTATTCTTGCCTGGGAAAAATCCCATGGACAGAGGAGCTTGGCAGGCTACAGTCCATAGTGTCATAAAGAATCGGACATGACTGAGCAACTAAACCACCAGCCCGCACCATGCATTCACTATAGGCGTTTCTTCAAATAAATATCTGGGACAAAGGAGGAAACAAGCCCTTGCTGGTCTCCTCACTATGACTCCAACCAACTCTGTCACCTGCCCCTTTCAAACATAGATAAAACTCAGTGTTCTAAACACAGGCTCTCTTTGAAAGTACGTATTCCAATTGCTAAATGTAGGCAGGATGATGGAAATACAAAGCCACTTGATCAAAAATCATGGAATTACTTTGGTTGGTAAGATCATTGGACAAACCATGACAAGAAACAGGATTTTATTGTACTTACAAAGTATCTCCCTGCAAGAGAAAGAGAGACTAAGGTACTAATCAAAAAGGAAAAAAATTAGAAACTGTCCAGTGGAGAGATCTGGCAGATATGACCTTAAGCAAGTGACCCCACTAACCTCTCCAGCAGAGGGACATGTGGACATAATGCACCTATGGATATATAATACCTCATCACTTCTGTCTCTTCCTGCCAAAAAGACATCACCTGAATCTAAGCATAAGAAAACAAACAAGCCCAGATTGAAAGACATTGTACAAAAGTGCTGACCAGTGCTCTTCAAAAATGTTAAGGTCAACAAGAACAAGGCAGTACTAAGGAACTGTCACAGATGTTAAAAGAGGAAGGAAATGTGTGAATCAAATGAAATGGGGAATCCTGGGTTGGATCCCAGATGAAAAGTAGACATTAATGAAAAAACTGGCAAGATTTATTAAGGCCTATGGCTTAATTACTGTTTTACGTCAAGTTAATTTCCTATTTGGGGTGTTTCGAGGGGTGCACTGAGTCTTTGTTGCGGCACGAGGGCTTTCTCTAGTTGCAGCTCATGGGCTTAGTTGTCCAGCGGCACGTGGGATGTTAGTTCCCCAACCAGGAATCAAACCCTCATACCCTGCATTGGAAGGGAATTCTTAACCACTAGACCACCACAGAAGTTCCTTAATGTCCTAGTTTTGATAAATGTGCACCTCAACATATGATATTAATATTGGGGAAAGCTGGGTGAAAGGTTAAGGGAACTACCCTATTTTTGCAACTTTTCTATACATCTAGACCTATTTCAAAATTAATGTGCTTGTGTGTGTGCATGTGCACACGTGTGTACACGTACATTCTTCTGCCAAGATGGATCTTTTTGAAGTCAAACAAAAATCAATATATTTGAAAGAACATAAAGAATAAATTTTTCAGAAAATGATTATTAAATACATCAAACATGCAATAGGTTAAAATTTAGGATCTTTTTGATTTTTTTGTTTTGATTTATAACTCTATTCTTTAACCAATGTTTGCTGCTGCTGCTAAGTCACTTCAGTCGTGTCCAACTCTGTGTGACCCCATAGACGGCAGCCCACCAGGCTCCCCAATCCCTGGGATTCTCCAGGCAAGAATACTGGAGTGGGTTGCCATTTCCTTCTCCAGTGCATGAAAGAGAAAAGTGAAAGTGAAGTCGCTCAGTCTGTCCGACTGTTAGCGACCCCATGGACTGCAGCCCACCAGGCTACTCCGTCCATTGGATTTTCCAGGCAAGAGTACTGGGGTGGGGTGCCATTGTCTTCCCCGAACCAATGTTTACACATATTAATATTTTATTTCTAATACTGCATTATCATTAATAGAGTAATTAGATCTTTAGTTAATATTTTCTTGAAATAGAAATAATTGAGCAAAAAGACAGCAAAGAGTATAAAATGGTACATCTTTTTAAACGGAAAAACATAATATTTATTAAAATTAAAGTGACCACAAAAGTCCATCAGTTGACAAAATATGACAGAAAGCCTTCAAATATATTGTTAACAAGGATCCACACTTGATACAGGCTGATCAGACTTTTATCCTTTGGAATGAATCATACTGAAAGAATTAGTCCCTTTTCTCTCTACAAAAAGATCCCAGCCTTGGGAGTCAATGAAAAGGGCATGGAATTCTCTGTTGCATGAGCTGAGAGAATTCACTAGAACTTTTCAGCTGCCCCCTAGAGACTCAATGGCCAAAGCTGACCAAGGGAAAGACAATTACCAACAGTCGCCCCAGGACCCACCATTAATTAGAAAGATGACATCAACTGAGACGAAGCTAGTTACCTCCAGTTGGCAATGGCCAGACAAGAATTAAAACGCCCAAGGACAGTTCTGAATAACAGTGAGGGGCAGAGATTCAACTCAGAATGACCATATCAGGCAAACACAATGCCAACTTCCTGCTCTATAAAGAACTCCTTCAAGGGCATGAACTCTGCTTCCCAAGAAGCTAACTGCCATGGATTTCTTTTCTAAGTTATTTCCAAACCCTACTCTGTCCTGGCCAGCCAATGCTTTCACAAGCCTTGAGAGTTTAAGAAATCTGATTTTTGTAAAGCTTTCATACATTAGATAACATAAACATTACAAGACAGAAGGTAGAATAATGGGTGCCAGGAGCTAGGCGGGAATGGGAAATTGGTGTTTAATTCAGAGAGTTTCAGTTTACAAACTGAAAAAAGCTCTTGAGATGGACGATGGTGATGCTGGCACAACAATGTGACTGTACTTAACACCACAGCTGCCACCACCCAGGTGCCTACCTGTGTGTTTACCACAGCCTGGCCTAGGAAAGAGGGAAGCTGCAGACATAGAGCTCTGTAAAATTAAGTCAACTTCAAGTTCAAAAGCTAAGAACTAGGGCACAAACTAGCCTCATCTGCTAGCTATATCTGCTTGTAGCTTGATAAATTTTATTTTTCCTAACAAACATAATACAACAATATCTCAAAGTATCTACAGAGAGGTTAAGGCTCCAATAAAGTTCAATTTTGTTCAGCAAATCAGTCACTAGAATGAGTCTAAATTCCTGAGAGATATGCATACAGTACAACTCTCTTCTTGTCCAGCAGTCAGGATGTTTAGGGCTCTGCTAAGTCGCTTCATTCGTATCCGACTCTGTGCAACCCCATAGATGGCAGCCCACCAGGCTCCTCCATCCCTGGGATTCTCCAGGCAAGAACACTGGAGTGGGTTGCCATTTCCTTCTCCAAGGCATGAAAGTGAAAAGTGAAAGTGAAGTCGTTCAGTCGTGTCCGACTCCTAGCAACCCCATGGACTGCAGCCTACCAAGCTCCTCCGTCCATAGGATTTTCCAGGCAAGAGTACTGGAGTGGGTTGCCATTACCTTCTCCGATTTAGGGCTCTAAATATGACCAAAAAAAAAAAAAACTTAACCATAAGGGTCTTTAGGAAGAGGTCTGCCTAAGGGAGGGGTCCAGTGACAGCATCGAAGCCTAAGGTTCTATCTGTTCATCCCATCATGTTTAGCAATGAGCTTTCTATCCTCCTACTGGTCACTTCAGTCACAGACGGTAGCTCTAGGGATCACACCAGCTACCAGCATTAAAGGAGGGACAGTGGCCAAAGGCCTTCTCTAATAGTCTCTCCTTATTCCTATAAGAAGCCCCTCCTTCCCTCACATCTCAATGGCCAGAACCAGGAGATGGACTGGTCCCCAACCAATCACTGGTTCTGTCCCCAACCAAGCACAGACGAATGCACTTGCCGTGACAGGTCCTGGCCAAGCACGACTAGTGGTTAGGTGGGCCAAAGCCTGTGGGTGAAGCCAGAGCCCCACTCAGCCCCAGGACACCTGAACACTGGCTGCAAGGAGGACAAGGCAGGCAAGAAAAGGCAAGGGAAGCCCTCCCACAGGACTTAATCCTCCTATTTCTATCGCTGGTTTCTGGATTAAAACAGCACAAGTCTATTCAACACCCCCACTTAAGAGCCAATCAGCCACCATATTTTATATCCACAGGTGGCTCCATCATCCGTGTCAGAACATCCCCATCCCCCTACAGTAGCATCTGACCTCAGGACTGCTTCTAGGATAAACAACTGGCCATTCCAACACAGGGGCCCCCATCCTGGGGACAGTGGCAGTGGCTTTCCACACCTGGTATTTCCAGGCTCTGACGTCTCAATGCCAGCGCAGCAGCCAGCCTGTGTCAGCCCCTTTGTGACAGAGAAGGACGAAACCAAAGCTTCCCGGCCTCCTCCTCACACAGGGTCATAAAGCTGATACAAGGCTCTGACCACCACTTGTGGCCCCCAAGTGACATCCTGTACACGTGGCCTGCCAAAAGTGGTTCCTTCTAACTGGAATCTGTTCTCTCTCTGGCCCCCTTGGGGAGAAGGTCAACACATTCCTCTCCCTTTGGGGGAGTGAAGCAGGGGAGGTAAAGGGCAGGCTGCTAGCCTAGAACTTAGTGTCTGGCAACTCCACAGGTCTTCCTCAGTCACATCACAGCATCTGTCACCAGAGGCTGTAAGAGCTCAGTCTCACAGCGGACTGTGCCCCGGGCGCCTGAAGGCATGTCTTGGCTACAACTGGCTCCACTCAGGACAGCAACGAGAAGGAGGGCAGGGAGCCTCCTCCCAGGAGCCACTGCTGATTTGATAAAATCATGGAAAGTTGTTTGCTCAGCCAGTAATCATCTCGGCACCTGGAACTCGTCCATGGTCTTGCCAGATGTCCATAACTCTGGAATGAAATTAGAAACTTGAAGTCATGAATAATCTCACATGATTTTTAAGCCCCATTATTTTTGCTCAGGGGAAGCTTCCATGACTTTTCTGTCGGTGAATCCTGTCATCCAGCCAAGTATTTCCTGTGTGCAATGCCCAGCCAGTGAATGCTCGGTCAGCAACCAGCCCATCTCACCGCTCCCCTGCTCCTTCCCCAAAGCCTCAGCTGGGCACCTCCCTCCTGCAGAGTAACCCTGAGGAACTCTGGCCTCTGGCCACTCCTGCCCCTCGCCTCACAAGCCCTCTTTCACTCAAATGCCAACATCTTCTAGACCTCAAAACCAAAACCCCACCGTTAAATTCAGACTTGTAGCCATCAGCTGTCCTATCTCATCTGTCTGCATTAAAATGCACAGTCATGATTTTCCTTATGGTTCAGCCATCTCAGTCGGTAAAGAATCCCCCTGCAATGCAAGAGGCTGCCTGTGATGCTGAGGACACGGGTTCTATCCCTGGGTCAGGAAGATCCCCTGGAGAAGGAAATGACGACCCAACCCGGTATTCTTGCCTGGGAAACCCGACAGACAGAGGAGCCTGGTGGGCTACAGTCCATGGGGCTGCAAGAGTCAGACAGGACCGAGCGACTAAACTACCACCATAATACTTCAGATCTCGAGCAAAGAGCCAAATACACGATAATCACTGTGCTTGGGGGCCTTTCCCAAGCCCTGATAACAGGTATTTCATAAAGTCTTTAATAAACATTTTTAAGAAGAGAAACTTAGCAACACTGTTTAGAATGCAAAACCTCATTACATAAATGACAGAGAACTACGGCTTTCTCTGAAGAAACAAAGGAGAAAAAAAACCACAGGTGGCCACCAGCACAGTAGGAAGACCCTCTCAAGTTCTTTAAAAAGAACAAGCTTCACGTGGCTCCATGCTTTCCCATTCTCAGATGGAAAATAACTGCCGCCTCTGAGTCTCAGCAAACAAAACCAGAAGACACCGTGTCTTCCGTAATTCTTTAGTTTTTTACTCCTTCCCAGTGGCTCCAAAATTAATTCCAGTGTTTATTCAACTGTTGCTTATCTGTTTCATCAACAACCATCCACTGACGGTCATTAATTTCCTCCTGACCCCACTGCATGCCTCCCACTTTCTTGAACAGTTAAGAGCAAGACTTCAGCTCAGCCATTTTGGGTATGCCATGGATTTCAAATTCCCTCTGAAAATGGGATCTGTGTGCTGCCTTTCATGCTGTCACGTCCCCCACCCCCACCCCGCCCCACCACTCCACTGGTCTGTGTAGGTTTCTAAACTCTTGAGCCACTACGATCTAAAAATCAAAAAAATAATAATAATAATAAAAATCAGCTCAGGAAAAAGACTCCAAAACCCAGATACTTGGGGGTGGGGGAAAGACATCTGGGGAGAAGCTATCAAGAAAGATGAGCTGTGCTCCAGAATTGTGAGAACTAAATATGTGTTGTTTATGAGCAGCCTGACTTAACAATATTCTTTTATAGAAGCTTGTATGGACTAAGACAGAGGTGGAATGCCAAATTTGGTTTCTGAGCCATAGTTTGCTGCCCTCAAAGTATTTCGACTGATTCACATTAATAAATACATTTTACTCCTTGCCCAGTATATATTTCAGTTCAGTTCAGTTCAGTCGCTCAGTCGTGTCCGACTCTTTGCGACCCCATGAATCNGAATGCCAAATTTGGTTTCTGAGCCATAGTTTGCTGCCCTCAAAGTATTTCGACTGATTCACATTAATAAATACATTTTACTCCTTGCCCAGTATATATTTCAGTTCAGTTCAGTTCAGTCGCTCAGTCGTGTCCGACTCTTTGCGACCCCATGAATCGCAGCACGCCAGGCCTCCCTATTTACATGTATGTATTTAAAACAAAGTTTAGCAAAGACAAAATTTTCCTGTGTGCAATGTACCCCAATATCTTCCACCTGCATCAATTTTACTTCCTTAAATAAAACAAGATGTGTTGTGAGGGAGTATAATTAATGCCAAGGCTCAGGACACTGCTCCTTATTGCCAGGTGGCAAAGCCCTGTGCCCTCACCATTAGAAGTAGCACTGTGCCAAGCTCCTGAACCTCTGATTAAAAGAGCCCTCTGTGCTGAAAGAGACAGATGAGCTAGAAACACTAGAAAACTGCCCAAGAGGGCCTGAGTACCCAACACCTGCTCATTTGCCCCACCCCCAACCCCATCTTCCTCCACAGCAGCCAGACCCCACTGAACTGCAAGATAGATGGGCCAGCTAACCTCTGCACCACGAAGGACTCATGTGAAATCGGTCCTCAGAAAATGCCCAGAGGTAGTTTCAAAAAGTTGGACTGGGTCTTTTAAACAACAAGAGAATCTATCCAAAAGATAGGAAATAACAAGTGCTGATGAGGATGTGGGGAAATTGGACCCTCAGACACTGCTGGGAGGGGGGATGTAAAATGCCGTGGACAGTACATAAAATCTGGAAGTTCCTCAAAATGTTCAACACAGAATAACTATATGACCCTGTAATTCCACCCCCAGGGAGATACCCAAAAGAATGGAAAATGTGTGTTCACACAAAACGGGTACATAAATGTTCATAGTGGCATAATTCCCCATAGCCAAAAAGTAGAAATACATCAAATGTCCATCAGCTGATAAATAAATAAAACATGGTATTTCCAAACAATGGAATACATCTGGCAGTAACAAGGAATGAGTGGTGACCCAGGTGGAACAGCATCAGTGGTGAGTTATGACGATACCATGGTCCCTCAATAGGATGTGTGCACCTCACCTCTATGTTCTCCCTCCCCAAACCCACAAGCCCAGACTAATTATAAGAAAAACATTGGACACACCCTAATCGAGGGACACTACCTGACCAGTACTCCTCAAAACTGTCATGGTCATCCAAAACAAATCTGAGAAACTGTCACGGTCAAGAGGAGCCTAAGGAGATCTGACAGCTAAAAGGAATGTGGGATATCCTGGAACAGAAAAAGGTTATTAAGTACAAACTAAGAAATATGAATACAGCATGATCTTCAGTCTGATTCACTAGTTTTGAGAAATGCACTGTCCTCACACAAGATGTTAATAATTAGGGAAATGGTGCGTGCAGTATTTAAAAACTCTCTGGACTATATTTACATTTTTTTCTATAAATTTAAAATTGCTCTTAAATTAAAACTTCATTTTAATTTAGAAAAGGAACCAAGTACTGATACGACGTATGACACGGGCAAGTCTTGAAAACATAATGCCGAATGAAAGCATACATCAGAAAAGGCCACCTATTCTACTATTCCATTTATATAAAATATCCCAAACAGGTAAATCCATAGAGACAGAAAGCAGATGATTGGTTGCCAGGACCTGAGGTGCAGGGTTTCTTTGTAGGGTAATGAAAATGTTCTAAAATTGGCTGTGGTGATGAATACACAATTCTGTGAATTTGCTAAAAACCACTGAATTGTATATTTAAAATTTTTATGATATGTGACTCATATAAAGCCATTAGAAAGAATCTAACAAAGGGAAAGATGAATCATACAAAACTGCTCTTATTTAAGCTTTTTATAAACGAATGGACCTTATTTTTTGGAGTAGTTTAAGTTTGCAGAGAAAAGGAGCAGCAAGTACCATCTTTGCATGTAGTTCCCCTCCCACTGGACACCCTCAGCTGATTCCTGTATTATTAACATCTTGCATTGCTGTGTTACACTTGTTACAATTAATGAAACCATCCTGATACAATATAATTACCTAAAGTCCATAGTTACATTAGGGTTCATTCTTTGTGTTATTAATAGAAAGTTATTGGAGAAGGCAATGGCATCCCACTCCAGTACTCTTGCCTAGAAAATCCCACGGTTGGAGGAGCCTAGTAGGCTGCAGTCCATGGGGTCGCTAAGAGTCAGACACGACTGAACAACTTCACTTTCACTTTTCACTTTCATGCATTGGAGAAGGAAATGGCAACCCACTCCAATGTTCTTGCCTTGAGAATCCCAGGGATGGGGGAGCCTGGTGGGCTGCCGTCTATGGGGTCGCCCAGAGTCGGACGTGATTGAAGCGACTTAGCAGCAGCAGCAACCCACCCCAGTACTCTTGCCTGGAAAATCCAATGGACGGAGTAGCCTGGTGGGCTGCAGTCCATGGGTTCGCTAACAGTCGGGCAGACTGAGCGACTTCACTTTCACTTTTCTCTTTCATGCATTGGAGAAGGAAATGGCAACCCACTCCAGTATTCTTGCCTGGAGAATCCCAGGGATGGGGTCACACAGAGTCAGACACGACTGAAGTGACGCAGCAGCAGCAGCAGCAGCAGCATAGGGGTTTTAACCAATGCCTAATTCCCAGGTGGCACTAGTGGTAAAGGACACTCTTGCCAATGCAGGAAAAGTAGGTTCATCCCTGGGTCCCAGGAAGATCCCCTGGAAAAGGCAATGGAAGCCACTTCAATACTCTTGCCTGGGAAATCCCATGGACAGAGGAAGCTGTGATGTACCTGCCATTATAGTATCAGTTCAGTCAGTTCAGTCAGTCGCTCAGTCGTGTCCGACTCTTTGAGACCCCATGGTCTGCAGCACGACAGGCTTCCCTGTCCATCACCAACTCCCGGAGCTTACTCAAACTAATGTCCATTGAGTTGGTGATGCCATCCAATCATCTCATCTTCTGTCATCTCTTTCTCCTCCTGCCTTCAATCTTTCCCGGCATCAGAGTCTTTCCCAATGAGTCAGTTCTTTGCATCAGGTGGTCCAAGTATTGGAGTTTCAGCTTCAGCATCAGTCCTTCCAATGAATATTCAGGACTGATTTCCCTTAGGATTGACTGGTTTGATCTCCTTGCAGTCTCTGCAAGGAGATTATAGTATCATACAAAGTAATTTCACTGCCCTAAAAATTCATCCCTCCATTCCTCCCTAATCCCTAACAACCACTGATGTTTTTACTGTTTCCATATTTTTGCCTTTTCCAGAACATCATATGGTTGGGATGAGTGTGTAGCCTTTTCACATTGGCTTCTTTCACTCGATGTTCAGCCATTTTCAATCCACAAAGGCAGCAACTCCATACCGTTCATTCTAACCTAATAGAATTATCTTCCTTTGGGTATTCACAAAATTACACACACACACACATACACACACAAATATTTGTGCATACACACTCACAACTGCTTACACAGCAAGTCCCATCATTTCTTCTGACACTGACTGAGAAGCTAGGGGCTGGAGCCCACCACAGAGGGGGCTTGGGGTACAGCAATGAGCAAGCCAGGTCACAGTCCTGTCCTCAGGGAGCTTCTGATTCAGAAGGGGAGCCAGGGCCCAGAGAGAGGTCACACTATCCTTGGCCTGGGAGACCCCAGACAAGGATACAGATACACTGAAACTGGCATCTTCTGGGAGCAGCGCTGACCAGGCAAATGTGGGGGACTTCTCAGATAGATGAGGCAGCCCCTGCAGGATGAGGATGTTGAGGGCACTCCCCATGTGGGGTGCTCAAGAAAGCATCTGGTCAGGTGAGAAGAAGGCAGAGAGGCCAGTGGCAGGCACCTCCCAATTATGTCCCAGCCCAGGGATCCCTCATCTCAGCTCAAATTCACCCAGTGATAACTGGAAACAGCACAGAGCGTGTTGGTCAGGCAGCTTTATATCTAGAAATCTCAGTGCTGTATCAAACTGAAATCTGTTCCTCAATACTTCCTTGAAGCTACCTCACTGTTCACTTCCTACTGTTTCCCTCAGAGGCCAAAGCACACAGAGAAATGGCCAAGTTCTCACACTTATTTCAGGGGCCAAGAGTGGGCTGTCCGTTAATCTCCTTTAACTCTTCTCCATACGTGGGGTTCCTGACCTCCAAACACTTTTCAGATGGTTTAAGATAAGATGCAGGAAAAAAAAATCTTCTACTAGCTTTCAGGAGAAGCTCTTTTAAAACACCATTTGAAAGCTAGAACATAGAACACTGCCATGTTTGCAGGGTGAAAATGACCAGGGACAGTCAATCTTATGTGGTACAACCTCCTGTCTTGTCAAAACAGACACACGTGATGGGCTGCTCCTCAGTCCAATAGTTGTGATGGCTGGATGATATTGTAACTCCAAAAACACAGTGACTCCCCACGCAGAAAAGGAATTTTATGGTATGTGTACCCTATCTCAATAATTCTGTCATTAAAATAAAAGGGGCAAGAAATGCCAGAAAATGTCCTGAGCACATAATTTGTGGTCAAACCTAACAGGTTTACTTGAATATAGCAGAAGCTGCTTTCATTACAGACGAACAAAGTTGAAAGAACAAACTGGGAAGAATTTGCAGTCAGCCTCTTCTGGTCCCTGTCAGGCTTATACACTGAGCTCAATTGATTCGCAGGTCTTCCCTCGATCCCATCCTCAGATCTTCCCTGGATCCCATCCTGAGATCTTCCCTGGATCCCCATCCCCAGATCTTCCCTGGATCCCATTCCCATATCTTCCCTTGATCCCCATCCTCAGATCTTCCCTGGATCCCATCCTGAGATCTTCCCTGGATCCCCATCCCCATAACTCCCCTTCCCATCTCCAGAGCTTCCCTATAATCCACAGCAGTCACTCTCTGGAGTCTACATCCCCTGTTGACCTAATTTTACAGGCCCTTCCTCTCAACATAACCACTGTTTTCAATTTTACATTATTTTAAAATGTATGTAGGCCAGCTTCCCAAACACACAGGAAAATCTCTAAGGACAAATCATGAATGAACTTCTTCATGTGGCCAGGACAGCACTTTGCTCTTAAATGGGCATTCAATAAATGTTCCTTATAGCTGCTGACACAATTAGGGTTTTTACACAAGATCGCTTACTTCTAAACCGCTGAATTCTCAGACAACCAGAATTCCTTGGCCCAACTGTACAACATGATGTGCTCTGGATTAGTACACGAGCCTATTTTCCTTGAGTCCATTCTTTCCTTAAATACTAAATTCATCCTGTATAAATTCATATTAAAGCAAAGGCCAACTTATAAAAATAACAGTTCAATAAACCCACAGATCCCTCTCTGTCTCTGAGAACAGGACCATCTGAACAACTAACCCGAGATTTATAACCTTCCAAATATTATTCCACCATCTCACTTCCAGTATTAACATTACTCAAAAATCTCAGAGGATCATTTCACATGTTTAACAGCCTTGTTTAATTCTTTTTCTTCTTACCAAACATGAACCTGGGTTCCTACAATACTAATTTAGCTAAGTCTCCGGATGAATTTATTCCCTTTGACAGGTGGCAATGCAAATTCCTATTCCAGCTGCTTCTTCCAGTGTGCTCAGGTCTCTAAGCCCGCCAGGTGGAGGTTGGGAGGTAGAAGAAGTGGATCCAGGCCCCCCGGGTCTTGGATTCTTCTTCTTCTGACCTCACTGGAAAGGCTTCTCTGTACCCCTTAGTCTTTTGTGCATTACTGGGTGGAACTGAGCGAGAGAACGGACTGTCGGTTTCAACATTACAGAACAAGGATTTTCTGAAACATTTTTGGCAAGCTGGTTGGGACTGCTCTGAGCAGACCTAGCCCCCACCCTACATCTGCCCCACTGAGACCACCTACCCTGAATATCCAAAAGTGACCAAAGGCTCCCCGCTGCAGCTCCCATAAACCCAATTCAACTCCTAATATTAAAGAGGACACTTGTATGTTAGGTGAAAGTTTTGAGAGATATTTCTCTTTTTTAGTAACTCATAAAACACTGAAAAGAATCTAACCTTTAGTGAATTACACATGAGATTATATGGTGTTATTGTGAGGACCCAAATATTGATATAGAGCATACCATCTGATTCAAAAATTCTCGAACTACGATGTCCATTTTTTTCCTTTAACTTTAGCCCTTTGTTTGTTTTAAGAATAAGCGCTGTGCTTTATCCTCCCACATGAGAATGCAGAGAGGGGAGAAGGGGGCAGAGGCCAGTGGAGGAGGCTGGCATCGCTCTCACTCAGCAGTGAACACCTGCTGCATTTCAGGGGCCCTTCCAGGAGCCTGCAGGATACAGCCACAAAGGGAAGGAGGATCTCTGCCTTTGGGCGGGGAAACAGACAAAAAACTAACACATCATTAATAGATCAAGTAGATGGCATATTCAAACGGGACAGAGCCATAGACAAAATGGGAAATGGAACCCAGTAAGGGCAGAGGAGAGATACAAAGTGAACATAAGTCAATTACTGTGGCTGCAATCAGATAAGAGCCAAGGGATGCACCTCATTGGTCTGTATCAAAATCAAAGTTTGAATCTAGTTGCAAAATAAATGTGTCATGGGTATGAAAAGTATAGAATAGAGTAAAAAAACTATGTAATGTCTTTGTATGGTGACATATCACAAGTAGACTTTGATCATTTTGAAATGTATATGTTGTAGGTCAATTATATTTCAAAAACAAATCCACAATAAACCAGGTCAGATTTGCGGTTACCAGTGGCGGGGATGGAGGGAGAGCGAAGTGGATGTAGGTGATCAAAAGGTCTAAACGTCCAGTTATAAGATAAATAAGCAGTAGGGATGTAACTTACCACATGATAGATATAATTAACAGTGCTGTATCTTATATGGAAAAGTAAAGAGAATAAATCTTAATCATGTTCATCACCANGTGGCGGGGATGGAGGGAGAGCGAAGTGGATGTAGGTGATCAAAAGGTCTAAACGTCCAGTTATAAGATAAATAAGCAGTAGGGATGTAACTTACCACATGATAGATATAATTAACAGTGCTGTATCTTATATGGAAAAGTAAAGAGAATAAATCTTAATCATGTTCATCACCAGGCTTCCCTGGTGGCTCAGAGGGTAAAGCATCTGCCTGCAATGCAGGAGACCTGGGTTCAATCCCTGGGTCAGGAAGATCCCTGGAGAAGGAAATGGCAACCCACTCCAGTATTCTTGACTGGAGAATCCCATGAACGGAGGAGCCTGGAGGGCTATAGTCCATGGGGTTGCAAAGAGTTGGACACGACTGAGCGACTTCATTTTCACTTTCCTTTCATGCTCATCACAAGAAAAAATGTTCTTTTGTATGTCTTTAATTTTGTATCTATATGAGATGATGGATATCTGCTAAATGTAGGAAGTGATTATCAAATCATTACCCTATATACCTTAAATTTATACAGTGTTGAATTATAGCTCAATAAAACTGGAAGAAAAAAATGCTTTGAAAAACAGAATAAATAGGCTTCGACATTTGTTAAAGTATAATGGCCTAAACTGAAATGTGTAAGTTAAAATGAATTCTCAGGGAAATGTAAGTTTGAGGTTTTCTATAAGTACTTCCTCAGTTACTAAAATATAGAACAAGCTAAGACTGACGTTGGCCAGATGCTGCAGACATTAGCCAGCGTCAGATGGCTCTTGGACCTACACCACAATCCCACTTCTAGGTATACCCAAGAGAGATGAACTGTCTGTGTGAAGGAAATGTGTCTGTGGGAAGCCACAAGACTTCTCCAATCTTCTTTGCAATCCTGTGAGTAACAGTTTCAATTAGTAACTGTATGATGTCCACACTAAATGTTTCATGTTAAGGATTCATTGGAAAAGCCTTTGATGCTGGCAGGGATTGAGGGCAGGAGGAGAAGGGAACGGCAGAGGATGAGATGGCTGGATGGCATCACTGACTCGATGGACATGAGTTTGAGTGAACTCCAGGAGTTGGTGATGGACAGGGAGGCCTGGTGTGCTGCGATTCATGGGCTCGCAAAGAGTCGGACACGACTGAGTGACTGAACTGAACTGAACACTTAAATAAGGGCTTCCCTCATAACTCAGTTGGTAAATCATCTGCCTGCAATGCAGGAGACCCGGTTCGAGTCCTGCGTCAGGAAGATCCCCTGGAGAAGGAAATGGCAACCCACTCCAGTATTCTTGCCTGGAGAATCCCATGGACAGAGGAGCCTGGCGGGTTCCATGGGTCCGTGGGGTCATAGGAGTCAGACACGACTTAGCGACTAAACCACCACCACACTTAAATAATGCTTTAAGAACCACTGGATGGAAATTTTTTCCAAAGCCTGTTGACTCATCCATGGTAGCATTTCCCCTCCCAGCAAGCTGGGCAAACCAGCGCTGTGGCTGAGCAAGGCAGCATGGTCCCAGCCCTCCTTCCTGGGTGCACAGCCCTCAGCTCCTCCAAGCACAGTCCCCCACATATGCACTCTTCCAGGGCTCTGTGGGACATGGCCTCCCTTAGCCTCACCAAGCACCCTTGCCCAAGACATCTCCACTTTCACATAAAGTCACTCCTTCACATCAGAGGTTTCTTCCCAACTGGAAAAGAGAAAACACACACACACACACACACACACACATAATAACATTAAAGGGGATGTTGTTACAGAGATGCCTGATGTATGTTGTTGAATAAACTGACAAATTAGCATCTCCCAGGCATACAGCAGGTGCTCAAAACCTGACTGGCTGAAATGATGGCAACAAGAGAACACAGTACAGAGCAGCGCTGCCCAGCAGAAATCTTCCTGGTGACAGCAGTGCTCTGTATTTGCACACCTACAACGGTAGCCACCAGCCACCTGTAGCTGTCAAGCACTTATGCTTGGCTGACAAGCTCCATCTGTAATCTTAATTTTAATGAATTTAAACCAAGCTACATGCAATTAATGGCTACCCAGGGCGGCTACAGAACAATGCACACCCCAGGCATCCTGAAATTATATTTCAGAAATGTCCAAGATAACAAAATTTGCAGCTAGTGAATTTAGGTCTTGAGGAAAGAAACAGTTATGGAGACCACAGCCTGGGGAAAAGATCTGAACACTTTCTTTCTAAAATTCATATTAAAAGCATTGAAGACAGCCCATGGGAGGATGACAAACATTATATTTTTCCTAAGTAACCAATGTCTTATAATTAATTTCAGGCTGGCAGCAGTGACTTTAATACTTTAATCCTGATCTAGTTTTATCAAAGCATGTATAAATTTGTGACTTAGTAACAATAACATACAGGGACTTCCCTGGTGGCCCAGTGGTTAATGATCCACCTTGCAATGCAGGGAATATCAATTCAATCCTTCGTCTGGGAACTAAGATCCCGTATGCAGAGGAGCAACTAAGCCTGGGCACTGCAACTACTGAGCCCGCACTCTCCGGAGCACACAAGATGCAACCAGAGAGTCATGAGCTGCAATGAAAGGTCCCACACGACGATCGAAGATCCTGCATGCCACAACTAAGAGTCAATGCAGCCAAATAAATAAATAAACATTTTTTAAAACACCAATAACGTACATACAAAAGAGCACATTTTCTGGACAGTAAGCCTATTCAACAGGCATATCTTTGCAGTTTGTAAGTCAAGGCCCAGAAATGGAGGGCCACCAGGATTCTGTAGGTGGCAAAAGTGTCAGATGAACTGCCCTATATGATGCCTACTGAGAGAACTGAAGATGGTCTCAGAGTATGTGAGTGCCTTTCTCTCCCCTAAATTTTCCAGGAGGCTCTGCTTTCACACATTTCCATCGCACACCACACTTTGACCCATGGGCTGCTGACACCCTTGATTTTCCTCTGCAACTCATCTTGGCCACACCCCTGACCACTAATCCTTCCCAGTTCTTCTCAGACCACTGTCCCGCCACCCATCTGCACTGTGGACAAATGGCCCAGCATTCCACACAGCTGGGGTTTTGGTCCTCTGCGGTAGCTGACCACAGCGCCTCCCTTCCTTTCTTCTTCGTCCCATCCCCAACACCAGGACTTCTGCAGTCAAGCTAGAAACTGCCTGGTGGTCCCTGTGGAAGAGAAGAAAGAAAGGGCAGAAGGCAAGTGACTTCAGTTTTAATCCCTTCGTGTGAGTGACCCCCTAAAGGCTAGGGGCCTCTGCCAGGCTCTTTCTGCCTCCAGTGCACTACGAGAATCACAACTGCTGTTTCTCAAACTTCTGCACACCTCAGACTCTCCAGGAAGGCTTCTTAACACAGAGTGTGGAGCCCACACCCAGAGTTTCTGATCAGGGAGCTTCTAGGGTGAGTCCAAGAACTCACATTCCTAACGCGCTCCCGAGTGCTGCTGGTGCTGCTGGCCCAAGGACCACGCTGAGACAATCCCTGCCTTTTCCTGGAAAAGGACACCCTCACAGCATCTTGCATCTGTTCACCTCGCAGACATTAACAGACACAGCCCTCAGGAGCACATTTCCCCAAGACACAGCCTTCCACTAATGAGACCAAAGCCCCCCACCCCAAGGTGTGCTGCATCCTCACCCAGGTGGGCTCACTGAGCCAGGTCTTCAGAGATGCTCTTGGCTTCTGGTCTGTGTACACACACACTTGCTTGCTTTTGGTGCCTGGCATAAACACCCTCTGTTCAAACTTAGGACTCTTTTCCACACGAGCATCAATTCCCAGTTCCCTCTCCGTGACTGACCGGTGGGGGGCAAAGGAAAAGAGGTCAGTGGGTTTCCCTCAAGCATAGTCCAGTCATGAAGAGCACATCTCCAGAAAGCAGGATCCTGACCCTGCCACCCCACAGGCCTGTCTCTGGACAAGTCATGCTGCCTTACTCTGCCTCAGTTTTTTCATCTGTAAAAGGGACTAATAATAGTATACCTGTTCTAGTGATTGTCCTAGTGAAGGTTATCATTACTCATGGGACAATTCTGAAGTGCACAGAGCTGCCCTTGACCCAAAACAAGCACTGAAGAATGATTCTGACAGCAAGAGGAGTTAGACAATGGTTCGCACTGCGAGTAGACAGCCTTCCTGAGCAATCCCTTCAGAGCATAAGGTTTAACTGGAAGCCTTACAAACAATCTGGATACCCTAGCCACACTCCATCCAGTTTAACTAGAACCTTAAGCATGGAGGAAGAAACCCAAATGCCATATCTCTGCCCCAGAAAAACAGAGATTCTCATTAGAGTCATGGAGACATTTGTACATGATGTAGATTCCATATAGATGAATGAAGAGCTCCATCAGTCAGTCCATCTCACAGGCAAGGTTGAAAATCACACAGAGGGAGCTGAGGAGACAAAAGATGGGGCTCCAGACCACAGAGGCTGAGACACAACATACCACGAGAGGTGCCCAAGAGAAAACAGCAAACAAACAGCAACAAAAAACACACACATTCAAAAGTATGACAGGTGAAAATGAACTGAAATAAAGGAAGAGTTAATTAGGCCCCAAGAAAAATGGCAACAGATTCTTGGGTACATTTTGGGGGTACAAGCTGATAAAGTTACTCAATTTCAAGAATTCATAATATTTTCCTAGTAAATCTTTGACCTGCTTTTTTACCTTCTAGTAACTTGGAATTAGATACGTTGTTAGATAAACGGCTTCCCAGGTGGCTCAGTGGTAAAGAATCTGCCTGCAGTGCAAGAGACACAGGTTCCCTGAGTCAGGAAGATCCCCTGGAGAGGGGCATGGCAAGCCACTCCAGTATTCTGACCTGGAGAATCCCATGGACAGAAGAGCCTGGCAGGCTACAGTCCACAGGGTCTCAAAGAGTCAGACACGACTGAAAACGTTAGCATGCACGCATGCAGTACACATAAAAGCCGAAGAAAACAAATCAAACCGCAGGGAGAGAAAAAGGAAGCACTGAAAATAAAAATACAACCCAAAGGACAACAGATTTAAGGCCGTATTTCAATAAACATAACAGGGGAAAACTTGTTATCTAGAAGGAAAGGACAATCAGGATCAAAACCTGAATAAAGCTATTCATTATCGTTAAAATAGCTATCTAAACCAAACAGCTAGGAAGCAGAAAAATCTTTAGAAACAAAGACTTACTAGACAACTAAGAACAACAACAACAAAAAAATCATATAATATTAACATATATGATTTAGTAAGAAGCAAAAAAACAAGGAAGACACTTTTAAATTATTAAGGGTACAATCCTCAGTGAGGAACTTTCATTAATATATGTAGCCAATACCGCAGCGCCCAAAAGACTGAAATAAAATCAGAGGTATAGACAGAAATAACTTCATAGGATACCAAATCTACCTCTCTGCCTTAGGCAAATAAAGAAAACAAAAAGTAAAAATAAATCACTAATCAATGAGGTTGCTCTAAACCAAGATTATATCTAAGTTCCCACTCTACATAACAAAGAATAACCATATTTTTAAGCCGTTAAGAACATCAAATTCCCCAAAACACAGCAGACCACACTCTTTATGAGCAAAATGCAATGAGACTAGAAAATAACTCCCTGGAGGCGTTAAACGTTCTTCTTTACTCTTGAATTGCAGAGAAAGTGAAAATTGAGATTAAAGACTATGTGGAAAATAACAACTTGTACCTAAATCTAAAAGCAGTAGCCAAAGCTACATGCATAGGATGATTTATAACCTTAAAAAGTTGCCTTCCTTATAATAAAGTTGTTCTAAGGTTCGTGTAGAAAACTAAATGTGACTAGCCAGGAAAATTCTGGGGAAAATGTGCAAAGGGACAGATTAACCCTACCAAACATTAAAATTTATAAAGCTATGATAATTAATTAAAAACAGAAAGACATTGAATGATCCGGAAATAGGACCAAACAAGCATGGAATTTTTAATACAAAAAAAAAAAAAAGGGGGGGTGGCTGTTTTCCCACAACTGAAAAGGAACACGTTATTCAATAAAAGAATTCAGGGCAACTCACTTCTCTGAGAACAACTAAAGTGGGATCAAAATTCCATGTGAATGAAAGACTTAACCATAAAAAATGTCATAAAACTTCCACAAAAAGGGTTAATTTTTTAAAATAATCTTGGAATGGAAAAGAGACTCCAATGTCTGACTCAAAATTCAAACTACATAAAATAAAAGCTAGCTGACTCCATAAAACTTTCTGCATGGAAACAATCATAAGCAATGTAAAAGGATAACCTGAGAAGGAAATATTTTCACACACTCTGGAATAGACCTAAACAGTTTTATACGTCAGTGAAACAATTGAGAACAACTAGTTGAAAATTAGTAGAGAAAGCAAACATTTATTTTCCCCAAAAAAATAAATAAAAGACTTATGAAAACATTCAGCCCCATGGACAATTTTTTAAATGTCAATACAAAAAATTAACATGCCATTTCTCTGTTGCAGACTTACTAGTATTAAAATGCTTGACAATTTCCAGTGTTGGTCAGGACTTGGAAAAACCAGAGAGGCTCACACACCCTCACTGCCACATAAATCACTGCCACCTTTGGGAAGTGCAACCTTGTAGAATCTATTTTAAAAATCTGTATCATTACCTTGGACAAAAAGATTCACTTCTGGGAACTGACTCTACAGATACATAGTGTAGAGGAAATGAAAACGTATGTACAGATGTACCTGCAGCACTCTTTCCTGTAATAGTTAAAAATCAGAAGTACCCGTCCATAGGAGACCAGTGAAATAAATGATGTGTATCCAAATGGCAGGTATTAGCAAGGGTTTTTTTAAAAATGAGGTGCGCAGCACGCACTAAGATGGAAAGATCTGCAAGAACTACTGTTATAGCAAACCTCAGTTCAGTATGCAAGGTATAACCTCATTGTATACAAAAACAACTCAAGGATGCTACAACATGGATGAGCCTTGGATACATTATGCTCAGTTAAAGAAGCAAATACAAAGGCCACATAATGTATGACTCTATTTATATGTCATCTCCAATACAGGCAAATCCAGAGAGACTGTAAGTAGTTTAGTAGTGGTTGCAAGAGGCTGGGGATAGGAGTGAGAAGTCACTGCTAATGCAGGAAGTTTCCTTTGGGAGCGATGGAAATGTTCTAAAACCAACAGAGGTGACGGTTACAACACAGTGAATGTACGAAATGCCACTGAATTGTACACTCTAGGTTAATTTTATGTTATGTGCATTTTACCACAATTTTTAAAAATAAACAAAAGAGATGCACAGACTAGCACGGGAACCCAGGAAATGTCTGGAATAAAGTACAAAGACTGTGGGCCAAGTTCACCTGGGACCTTCGCAGGTCTTCCCTGGTGGCTCAGAAGGTAAAGAATCTGTCTGCCACGCAGGAGACCTGAATTTGCTTCCCAGGTCGGGAAGACCTCCTCGAGAAGGGAATGGTTACCCACTCCAGTATTCTTGCCTGGAGAATTCCACGGACAGAGAAGCCTGGCAGTCTATAGTCCATGGGGTTGCAAAGAATCGAGCACGATTGAGTGACCAACACTTCTGCAGGGGAGGTGGAGGGTGGTTGAGAAGTGAGAAGGGCTTTTCATTTTACACCCTTCTCAGTTTTATTTTCTAAGTCATCACCATTTGTTACTGGGGGGGTTTTTTGTTGTTGTTTTTCTTGATCATTACTCAATCGAGGAATAAATGCATATCCCTGATTTAAAATGAAAACAGGAAATTCCCTGGCTGACCAGTGGTTTAGACTTTGTGCTTCCACTGAAGGCGACCTGGGTTCAATTCCTGGTCAAGGAACTAAGATACCCCAAGCTGTGCAACATGGCCAAAAAAAGAAAAAAATTAAAAGATAAAAAAATTATAAAGTAAAATGAAAACAATCCAGAGGAAACTATGTGAAGTTCCTCTAAATAACACCCTGATGCGAGGAGGGCCCTCTAGTAAATATTTGCCTGCAGAAAAGACAGAAAGCATTGTTTTGAGGGCGTTTTCACAGATAAAAAAAAAAAAAAAAAAAAACTTGCAATCTTAAGTAGATAACTGGGCCCAAGCCAAAGTTCCCTCAGTGTCATGAGGACATCCCATCCACACACACACCCAAAACTCAGGGCAGGACCCGTTTCACCGCTGGGGAAAAAAGTAATTATAAAGAACATTTTTAAAAACTTAATCCCAGGCAGATCAACTTATACCCATACTTGGCTTTCCTTCTTTCATTTTGTTTTGAATCAGTTTGGCTTTTAGATGCCATAGAAATCTGTGGTTAGTCAACTAGAAGGAACGTGATTATCTTGGGTTTTTTCCTTAATTATTTTTTTTTTTTAATAAGAAAATAAATGGGCTCAAAGTTTGGAGTAGCAAAAAAAAAAAAGTGAACCTTCTCTGAACTCTGAAAACGCTTCGCTAATTAGAGGTAATTGTGGCTGGGCGCTGCCTTGCATAACAAAGGATTTTCCTTCTTCCAAAATAAAATGAAAAAGACACATAGAATTTAGCAAATAGTGAAGAAAAACTGGGATGCCTATAGCAGAAAAGCAGCTGAATTTCAACAATAAAACATATGTGCTTGACCATTACTGAAACAGTCAGAAGGTTGTATCAGAATTACACCTCTTGTTGACATTTAAGAAAGCATCCTCTGGGCTCCTTATAAAGCTGTCTCCAGTCAGAAGCCCCAGCAGCCACTTGGTGGAGGCTGATACCCCTACACATGCTCATCCTTAAAACTCATCCTCTGCAGGACTCCATGCTTACCTCCCTCTCTAGCATCCAGGGTTCCTACATCAGATGCCCCTTCGGGAAGGAGCTGGCCTCATCTCCCCGCATCCCTGCCCAGAGTCTCCAGAAAGCTACAGGGAAGCCCTCTGGGAGACCTGCTTGGCAAGCTCAGGGCCAGCCCAAAGTCAATGCCTTTTTCTGTCCACAGGACCTTCCTGTGGCCTCCAGAGCTACCCCTGCATTTTGGAACAGGGCAAAGGTGAAGAAAGGAGCTGCTGACCCAAAGGACAGAGGAACGCACTTGCAACAGCTCCCTCCCTCACCACCCCTCTCACCCTGCTTGCTCTTTCCTCTCCATTTGGCACTTCCAGGGCCTCCCTGCAGGGCCAGCCTTCAAGGACTCCAACAGTCTCCTGCTTCAAAGGCTCCCAGGCCCAGATGAATCACACAGGCTGACAGCCGCACCATCCCAGCACCCAAGGATGTGTGCTTTTGTTGGATCTTTTTGTTGTTGTTACCCAGGCTCCCCCAAGGGAAACAAAGGCTGGGATGGGTGCCTGACATCTTGGAGCCTCAACAGCCCACCTCTCTCTCCTCTGAGCTCCAGGAAACTCCCATCAAAGCCTCTCTTAAGAGCCAGACAAACAGCTGGAGGAAGGGAAAGGGGACATATGGGTGACTGGCCAAAGACATCCAGGCCCGGACACAGGGCTGGTCCCACGGAGGTGCTCGGGAGGCCACACAGGGCTGGCCAAAGCATCAACCAGGGGAGCAATCCCAAAGAGCAAGCTTTCCAGGGAGTGGGCTTGCCCTCTGATGCCAAGGGACTGGCCTGAGTCAGGCTATAGACACAGATGCCATGACTTCGTTTTCTGAATGTTGAGCTTTAAGCCAACTTTTTCACTCTCCTCCTTCACTTTCATCAAGAGGCTCTTTAGCTCCTCTTCACTTTCTGCCATAAGGCTGGTGTCATTTGCATATCTGAGGTTATTGATATTTCTCCCGGCAATCTTGATTCCAGCTTGTGTTTCTTCCAGTCCAGCGTTTCTCATGATGTACTCTGCATATAAGTTAAATAAGCAGGGTGACAATATACAGCCTTGACGAACTCCTTTTCCTACTTGGAACCAGTCTGTTGTTCCATGTCCAGCTCTAACTGTTGCTTCCTGACCTGCATACAGGTTTCTCAAGAGGCAGGTTAGGTGGTCTGGTATTCCCA
>SJYX01000559.1:25417-46945 GCA_006410675.1 Oreotragus oreotragus | reverse complement strand
CCTCTCTTCTTTTCACAGCTATTTGTAAGGCCTCCCCAGACAGCCATTTTGCTTTTTTGCATTTCTTTTCCATGGGGATGGTCTTGATCCCTGTCTCCTGTACAATGTCACAAACCTCATTCCATAGTTCATCAGGCACTCCATCTATCAGATCTAGGCCCTTAAATCTATTTCTCACTTCCACTGTATAATCATAAGGGATTTGATTTAGATCATACCTGAATGGTCTAGCGGTTTTCCCTACTTTCTTCAATTTAAGTCTGAATTTGGTAATAAGGAGTTCATGATCTGAGCCACAGTCAGCTCCTGGTCTTGTTTTTGTTGACTGTATAGAGCTTCTCCATCTTTGGCTGCAAAGAATATAATCAATCTGATTTTGGTGTTGACCATCTGGTGATGTCCATGTCACCAAAGTCTTCTGTTGTGTTGCTGGAAGAGGGTGTTTGCTATGACCAGTGCATTTTCTTGGCAAAACTCTTTGCCCTGCTTCATTCTGCATTCCAAGGCCAAATTTGCCTGTTACTCCAGATGTTTCTTGACTTCCTACTTTTGCATTCCAGTCCCCTATAATGAAAAGGACATCTTTTTGGGGTGTTAGTTCTAAAAGGTCTTGTAAGTCTTTATAGAACCATTCAATATCAGCTTCTTCAGCATTACTGGTTGGGGCATAGACTTGGATTACTGTGATACTGAATGGTTTTCCTTGGAAACGAACAGAGATCATTCTGTCGTTTTTGAGACTGCATCCAAGTACTGCATTTCGGACTCTTTCGTTGACCATGATGGCTACTCCATTTCTTCTGAGGGATTCCTGCCTGCAGTAGTAGATATAATGGTCATCTGAGTTAAATTCACCCGTTCCAGTCCATTTTAGTTCGCTGATTCCTAGAATGTCAACGTTCACCCTTGCCATCTCTTGTTTGACCACTTCCAATTTGCCTTGATGCATGGACCTGACATTCCAGATTCCTATGCAGTATTGCTCTTTACAGCATCGGACCTTGCTTCTATCACCAGTCACATCCACAGCTGGGTAATGTTTTTGCTTTGGCTCCATCTCTTCATTCTTTCTGGAGTTATTTCTCCACTGATCTCCAGTAGCATATTGGGCACCTAATGACCTGAGGAGTCCCTCTTTTGGTATCCTATCATTTTGCCTTTTCATACTGTAGTGGGTAGCCTATTCTCCAGGGGATCGTCCTGACCCAGGAATCGAACCAGGGTCTCCTGAAATGCAGGCAGATTCTTTACTAGCTAGGCTACCCCAGAAGCACTTACCACCCATAGAACAGCCCAAAGATCAAGATGCACCCCTGAAGAGCTTATGAATCGCTTAAAAACTTCCACATCTCCCCTACAAATTGACTTGCCACATTTTCCCTTCACCTTCCCCTCTGGCCAGAGCAGGACAAGAATTTGTTATAAAGCAAAGAGCAAGATGATGGGAGAGAGGAAGTAACTGTGTAACAGTTCCTGCTAATTTATCTAAATGTGTAGACATAAATGTTGTCCCAGAGGCTTATAGACAGGATCCAGTAAAGTAATCCCTAGCGCAAGAAGTATGGTGGAATCAAAGATCATGAAGATCCCAGAGGCTTATAGACAGGATCCAGTAAAGTAATCCCTAGCACAAGAGGTATGGTGGAATCAAAGATCGTGAAGATTCCTATGACACCTTTCCATCTCCCCCAGGGTAACCACTGTTGTCAATCTGAGTTGTAGATTGGAGGTCTTATTCTAGAGACAGTTTTATCCACAGAGAGAGGAGAGAGGCGTCGGATTTTTTTAGATCAATCCTGTGCAGAAGGATGGAGAAGGAAATGACAACCCACTCCAGTGTTCTTGCCTGGAGAATCCAGGGACGGGGAAGCCTGGTGGGCTGCCGTCGATGGGGTCGCACAGAGTCAGACACGACTGAAGCGACTTAGCAGCAGCAACATGCAGAAGGATATCTTCTGCAACTTGATTTGTCCCTACCCATCACTTTGAAATCTCCCTCCGTGGGCATCTACAGAGTTTCATCTTCATTTTAGCCACTGTTCAGGAATCCATAGTAGAGACATGGTACCACTTCAGTTATTTGGCTTCCATTAAAAGACCTGTTGATATCTCCAACTTCTCACTATTAGAAATGCTGCAGCAGTGAATAGCAGGTTTCCCAGGTGTGCACATACTTTTGAGGAGCAGGCCACAGAAGATGTGTATTGTAAATGTCACATGGCCCTCAAAGCGGTAGCTTACACACCACCATGCCACCCTCCTCGTATCACTACTGACATGCTCTTTATGACCCATTTCTGACCTCAAGCAAAGCTCAGTCAGAAGTACCTTGGGATAACTACCTCATAACTTGCATTTTCTTGAACCCTACTAACACCAAACTCTTTTTCTTAAGTTTTGGGTCTTTTGCATTTTTTTGCAAACCACTTCTTGTGCATTGTGTCCCTTTTAATTGGAACATAAACAGTTTTTTTACAAGTTCTTTATGTACTCTGGTTACAAATCTGCTCATCTGTCATATATTTAGTAAAACACAGTCTTTCCAGCAAACAGACTGAATTTTCAAGTGGGATGTCAAACCATCCACCAGGAAGCACAAAACTGTCTTGCGATTGGTTGATGTTGAAAAGGGGAGGAGGGTACAATACACACCAGAAAGCTACAATGCCTTCCTCGCTCCCTTTCTACACCTTAACAATCTTTGTGTTAATGAGTCCAGGGCTCTGAGAAGGGTGTGGGCTGGCCACTCTGTGCAAGGCTCTGCAGGGGCATTTCTCCTGGAGACAGTCATAGGAGCACCCCACCAGAAGAGGATGAATGAAGGGCTGCACTGGACACAGCTCAGTGGGGCCTTCCCGGTGCCCCCCACACACACACCACGCACTTTGCTGCTCCAAGGCAGGGTATCCAGGCCTCTCTGCATCAGGACCCAGCTCTGTACAGGTCCCTACCACACTAAGCGCAGCCTTGGGAATGCAGAGAAGCAGCACCTATACCTGCTGGAATTAGGAACCTGAGACCCAATGGGACTCCCTCTGGCTGAAGGCCGTTCTGATGGGGAAAGCCAGGGTTTACGGGCACACCTTGCCTGGGTCCCGCTGCAAACAAACCAAGTGTGAAAGGCCATTTTCCAGGAAGTTGGGAAGGCTGGGCAGGGCCTGGGTATCAAGTATCACTTGCTTGTGATAACAGTACAGAGATTATGTGGAAAACAGGTCTTACCATTCATGCTGAAGTGTTTACAAGAGAAAAATTAAAGCTGTCCAGGACCCATTAAGTGGGCAGGAAGAGATGAAATGAAATGAACAGAACGTGTTAACTGTTGAAGCTGGGTGAAATATATATAGGGGTTCCCTGAACTAGTCTAACTTTATGTATGCTTCAACTTTTCTATAGTAAAAGGCTAAGGCAAAAGATGTTAGAAGTTCTGGGGATCCAGAAACTGGACTAAGACTTGGTGATTTTCGTTCTTTGATAAACACAGTGTAGGTGAAAGGCACATGGAGCCTGCCCCACCCCATCCCTAGGTGAGGTGCGACGCCATTTCCTATAAAATTGTAACCACTTGAGTTTCTCTAAGCAAATCTGTTCAACCCCATTATAGATTCCACTGGCCACAGTCACACATTTGTATCAATTAACATAATTTTCATGCCTTATTTTGAGAGAATTTCAAATTTACTCAAAAGTTGGAAGATTCATGCATGAAACTCCCCCATACTTGTTACCCAGATTCACTAATTTTTCATGTTTCACCCCACATACTTCATCATTCTCTCGCCATACTCACACTGATTTTTATTCTGAACTAAGAATTGGTTGCAGACATTAGGCTCTTTATCCATTAACACTGAGTACACACTTCCTAAGACCAAAAATATTCTCTCACAGAACCTCAGGACAATTAACAAACTCAGGAAACTGAATTCAAACCACGCTTTTAAATAATTGACCTCCATAGTCCAATTTCATCAAAGTTTCCAATGATGTGCAGGTCAGTTTTCACTCTAAACCAGTCCTCTTCAGAAACATGCTGCATTTTCTCTTCTCGTCCTGTAGTCTCCTTTAAGTGAGACCCATTTCTGGGCTGTTTCTGTCTGTCACAACATTGACAGTTTCTACTACAAGCCAGTTTTTAATAAAACGCCCCTCCATTTGGGCTTGCTGAATTTGGTACCATCAGACTCAAGTTCTACATCACAGCTTGAATGCAGGCTAATCTATGTCTTTCTTGAAAGGACAACGGCCACCTGCCCACAATAGTGACGTGAGTCTTGGTCCCCCAAGTAGGTGACGTTGGCTTTCTCCCGTTTGTGGTCACTAATTGTCCCTTTGCTCTGTGGAGAAATACTTTGAGCCATGAACATTCCCTGCTCCCCAGCAAACACAACCTCGTTTAATTGCATTTAATTGCTTTGGAGACTCTTGCCCAAATCAATCTGCACAACTATTGTTTGCAAAACATAATTTTTTTCAAGTCACCTCGCTTTTATTAGTTGGCATTTTACTGTATGGAAATGCTCTCTCTTCACTTTCTCTTCTATTCATTTATGTAATGTAGTATGTTAAACAGTGTTCCCCCAAATTCATATCCACTCATAACTTCAAATGTGACCTTACTTGAAAACAGTTTTTGAAGAAGTAATGAGTTAAGGATCTCAAGATGAAATCACCCTGGATTTAAAGTGAGCCTAAATCCAATGACTTCTGTCCTTATACGAAGAGGAAGAGGCACAGAGAGACATCTAGGGAGGAGGGGCATGTAAAGATGGAGCAGAGACTGGAGTGATGCTGCCACCACCCCAGGAAATGCCAGAGCCCCCAGGAAACAAAAGGGGCAAAAAGAACTCTCCCTTGGGGCCTTTGGAGGGATCATGGACTGCCGACACCTTAACTTTGGACTTCCAGCCTCCAAAATTGTTGGGAAATCATTTTCCGTTGTTTTAAGTCACCCAATTTGTGCTACTTTGTTACAGCAGCCCTGGGAAAATAATCCATGAATTTCCCTGTAGTTGTCCCTTGGTATTCCCTTCTCCCCCTACCCCCTGAAGATCAAAGTCCAAGGCTGCTCAAGTCTCTTATATAAAATGACTACTGTTCACATATAACCCACACACATCCTCCTTTACACTTTAAATCATCTCTGCTGCTGCTAAGTCACGTCAGTCATGTCCGACTCTGTGCGACCCCATAGATGGCAGCCCACCAGGCTGCCCCATCCCTGGGATTCTTCAGGCAAGAACACTGGAGTGGGTTGCCACTTCCTTCTCTAATGCATGAAAGTCTTCTGTCCTTATACGAAGAGGAAGAGGCACAGAGAGACATCTAGGGAGGAGGGGCATGTAAAGATGGAGCAGAGACTGGAGTGATGCTGCCACCAGCCCAGGAAATGCCAGAGCCCCCAGGAAACAAAAGGGGCAAAAAGAACTCTCCCTTGGGGCCTTTGGAGGGATCATGGACTGCCGACACCTTAACTTTGGACTTCCAGCCTCCAAAATTGTTGGGAAATCATTTTCCGTTGTTTTAAGTCACCCAATTTGTGCTACTTTGTTACAGCAGCCCTGGGAAAATAATACATGAATTTCCCTGTAGTTGTCCCTTGGTATTCCCTTCTCCCCCTACCCCCTGAAGATCAAAGTCCAAGGCTGCTCAAGTCTCTTATATAAAATGACTACTGTTCACATATAACCCACACACATCCTCCTTTACACTTTAAATCATCTCTGCTGCTGCTAAGTCACGTCAGTCATGTCCGACTCTGTGCGACCCCATAGATGGCAGCCCACCAGGCTGCCCCATCCCTGGGATTCTTCAGGCAAGAACACTGGAGTGGGTTGCCACTTCCTTCTCTAATGCATGAAAGGGAAAAGTGAAAGTGAAGTCGCTTAGTCGTGTCTGACTCTTCGCAACCCCATGGACTGCAGCCCGCCAGGCTCCTCCGTCCATGGGGTTTTCCAGGCAAGAGTTGCCATTGTCATCTCTGGACGACTTATAACACCTGTTGTTGCTGTTGTTTAGTTGCTAAGTCATGTCCCACTCTTTTGTAACTCCATGGACTGTAGCCCATCAGGCTCTAGCCCATGGAGTAGGTTCTCATTTCCTTCTCCAGGGGAATCTTCCAAATCAAGGATCAAACCTGAGTCTCCTGCATTGGCAGGCAGATTCTTTACCCCCGAGTCACCAGGGAAGCCTCCTGTAATACCTAATACAATGCAAATATTATATAAATAATCATAAATATAATGCAAATGCTATATAAATAGTTTCTGGTGTGCAGCAAATTCAAGTTCTGCTTTTTGAAACTTTGTGGAATTTTTTAAACATTTCTGACCCACGGTTGGTTGAATCTGAGGATATAGGACCCAGGGAGAGGCAACTGTACTTATTTACTTATTATTAATATTGAATAATAGATTCCTATTTTGTTCCATGTATAATACATGTGTGTGCTAAGTCGCTTCAGATGTGTCCATTCTCTGCAACCCTATGAACTGCAGCCCACCAGGCTCCTCTGTCCATGAGGATTCTCCAGGCAAGAATACTGGAGTGGGTTGCCATGCCCTCCTAAGGGGATCTTCCCCACCCAGGGATTGAACCAGAGTGCTTTACATTTCCTACATCAGCAGGAGGGTTCTTTGTGACTAGCGCCACCTGGGAATCCCTGCTTGTCTTTATTTGATGCTTTATTGCCCCAAATGTGACCACTGGAACACCTCCAAATTGGCACCTGTACCTCTGATATGTTCTCATTACTTCTGACCACTTACTTTATATCCTAAGAATATGCTCCTGGTTAATCTTCTATTTTTCCCTTTCCTGGTCCCATAGTCAGTCATTTCCCCCAAGGTATTCTAGTTCCTGTATTGTGTAATAGTATTTAGAAACCTAGATCTGGGCACTGAGACTGCTTATTGCTAATGAGATGCTAGAAATAATTATTATATACAGAAAAAAAGCTATTTTATGAATTATGCATTTCTAATCTTAACATACATTATTTTATACATGTAATGTAAATGTATATATATATATAGAGACATCCATACTGCTATGAAAAACAAGCCCACTAAAAGTGCAAGCTGTGTTCTTGTGTTTGGTTTTGCTTTGTTTTTCATCTAGACTGAGGATATATAGTCAAAGTACTGGATCCACACTCACTTGAACTAGGTTTCTTTTTTCCTGTCAGTGCAGTTACATTGTTCATGTACAATATATTTAGACTTATTTACTTGTTTGCATTCAGTTTTAGTTTCCTGCCATTTTCAGTGATTTATTTTTTTTAATTTATTTTTATTTTAATTGGAGACTAATTACTTTATAATATTGTATTGGTTTTGCCGTACAGCAACATGAATCCTGCCATGGGTGTACACATGTTCCCCATCCTGAACTCCCCTCCCACGTCCCTCCCCGTACCATCTCTCTGGGTCATCCCAGTGCACCAGCCCCAAGCATCCTGTATCCTGCATTGAACCTGGACTGGCGATTCGTTTCACATATGATATCATACATGTTTCAATGCCATTCTCCCAAATCATCCCACCTTCTCCCTCTCCCACAGAGTCCAAAAGACTGTTTTATACATTTGTGTCTCTTTTGCTGTCTCGCATACAGGGTTATTGTTACCATCTTTCTAAATTCCATATATATGCGTTAGTATACTGTATTGGTGTTTTTCTTTCTGGCTTACTTCACTCTGCATAATAGGCTCCAGTTTCATCCACCTCATTAGAACTGATTCAAATGTATTCTTTTTAATGGCTGAGTAATACTCCATTGTGTATATGTACCACAGTTTTCTTATCCATTCATCTGCTGATGGACATCTAGGTTGCTTCCATGTCCTGGCTATTATAAACAGTTCTGCGATGAACATTGGGGTACATGTGTCTCTTTCAATTCTGGTTTCCTCGGTGTGTATACCCAGCAGTGGGATTGCTGGGTCATAAGGCAGTTCTATTTCCAGTTTTTTAAGGAATCT
Source organism: Oreotragus oreotragus (assembly GCA_006410675.1). Lineage (NCBI taxonomy): Eukaryota > Metazoa > Chordata > Mammalia > Artiodactyla > Bovidae > Oreotragus > Oreotragus oreotragus. Next base: position 38,964 of record SJYX01000559.1, on the reverse strand, counting down.
CCACACTGTTCTCCATAGTGGCTGTACTAGTTTGCATTCCCACCAACAGTGTAAGAGGGTTCCCTTTTCCCCAACACCCTCTCCAGTATTTATTGCTTGTAGACTTCTGGATCGCAGCCATCCTGACTGGCATGAAATGGTACCTCATTGTGGTTTTGATTTGCATTTCTCTGATAATGAGTGATGTTGAGCATCTTTTCATGTGTTTGTTAGCCGTCCGTATGTCTTCTCTGGAGAAATGTCTCTTTAGTTCTTTGGCCCATTTTTTTATTGGGTCGTTTATTTTCTGGAATTGAGCTGCAGGAGTTGCTTGTATATTTTTGAGATTAGTTGTTTGTCAGTTGCTTCATTTGTTATTATTTTCTCCCATTTTGACAGCTGTCTTTTCACCTTGTTTATAGTTTCCTTTGTTGTGCAGAAGCTTTTAATTTTTGAACATGCAAAACATTAACTTATTCCAAAGGTCATAGCTATAGAAAAATATATGAAAATGAACTAAGAACAGAAGGAAATTATCTTAACATAGTAAAGGCCATATATGACAAGCTCACAGCTAACATCATGCTCTATGGTGAAAAACTGGAAACTTTTCCACTAAGATCAGGAACAAGACAAGGATATCCATTTCCACCACTTCTATTAAACATAATATTGGAAGTTCTGGACAGAGCAATTAGGCAAAAATTTTTAAAAGGAATAAAAGGCATCCAGAATTGGAAAGAAGTAAATTATCTTTGTTCACAGATGGCATGATCTTACATATAGATACAAAAAAATTTTATATGAGCTAATAAACAGATTAAATAAACTTGCAGGATACAAAATTAACAGATAAAATCAGCTGCATGTCTATATAGTAACAGAAATTAATCCAAAAAAGGAAATTGAGAAAGTAATCCATTCACAAAAGTATCAAAAAGAATAAAATATTAATACCAGTAATAAATTTAATCAAGTGGGTAGAAGACTTGTTTACTGAAAACTACAAAACACTGTTGAGAGAAATTAAAGAACATCTAAGTAAATGGAAAGAAAATCTGTGTTTGTGAACTATAAGATTTGTTAAGGTGTCTAAAAAGCAGAGACATTACTTTGCCAACAAAGGTCCGTCTAGTCAAGGCTATGGTTTTTCCAGTAGTCATGTATGGATGTGAGAGTTAGACTATAAAGAAAGCTGAGCACCGAAGAATTGATGCTTTCGAATTGTGGTGTTGGAGAAGACTCTTGAGAGTCCCTTGGACTGCAAGGAGATCCAACCAGTCCATCCTAAAGGAGATCAGTCCTGGGTGTTCATTAGAAAAACTGATTTGAAGCTGAAACTCCAATACTTTGGCCACCTGATGTGAAGAACTGACTCATTTGAAAAGACCCTGATGCTGGGAAAGATTAGGGGCAGGAGGAGAAGGGGACAACAGAGGATGAGACGGTTGGATGGCATCACCGACTCGATGGACATGGGTTTGGGTGAACTCCAGGAGTTGGTGATGGACAGGGAGGCCTGCCGTGCTGCAGTTCGTGGGATCAAAAAGAGTCGGACACAACTGAGTGACTGAATTGAGCTAAACTGACCATCCAAAGCAATACACAGATTCAGTGCAATCTTTATCAAAATCTCAGACACTTCTGTCGAAAGAGAAAATCCACCCTAAAATTCATATGTAATTTCAAGGGATCCCAAATAGCCAAAACAATCTAGAAAAAGTTGGAGCACCCATACTTCCTGATCTCAAAACATACTACAAAGCTGCAATAATCAAAACACTGACAAAAGGATAGACACAGACCAATGGAATAAAATAGAGAATCAGAATTGCCCCACTCTACATGTGGAGCAAATGACAAGGATACCAAGACTATTCAATGAATAAAGAAAAGTCTTTTCAACAAAGGGTACTAGGAAAACTATATTTCCACATTAAAAATAATGAAGTCAAACCCCTACCTTACTCAGTCTACAAAAATTAACTGAAAATGGATCAAGGACCTAAACAAAAGCTAAAACTATAAACTTTTAGAAAAAAACAAAGTGGAGAAGCTTCAGGACATTGGACTTAGCAATGATTTCTTGGATGTGATACCAAAAGCACAGGTTTTTAAAAAAATAGATAAATTGATTTTTTTATTAAAAATTTTTGTGCATCAAAGGATATTATCAACAGTGTGGAAAAGCAAACCACAGAATGGGAAAAAATAAATGCAATCATATATCTGATAAAGAGTCAGTATCTAGAATATATAGAACTCCTACAACTCAACCAAGACAACCCAAACAATCTGATTTTAAAATGGACAAAGGATTTGAATAGTACATGCTAAGTCACTTAAGTTGTGTCAACTCTTTGCGACCCTATGGACTGTAGCCCTCCAGGCTTCTCTGTCTTTGAGATTCTCCAAGCAAGAATACTGGAGCAGGTTGCCATGCCCTCCTCCAGGGAACGTTCCCAACCCAGGGCATCAAAACCACGTCTCTTACATCTCCTGCATTGGCAAGCGGGTTCATTACCATCAGGGTCACCTGAGACATATTTCCAAAAAAGATACACTAATGGCCATGAAATATATACAAATGACATGAAAAAATGCTCAATATAACTAATCATTAGAAAAATGCAAATCAAAGCCACAATGAGATCAAAGCCACGTCACACTCAATATGAAGGCTGTTATCAATGAAGCAGAAAATAACTAATGTTGACAGCATGGTGGTTACTCAATAAAGTTAACTTAGATGACCATGCTGCTGCTAAGTCGCTTCAGTCGTGCCCGACTCTGTGCAACCCCATAGACGGCAGCCCACCAGGCTGCCCCATCCCTGGGATTCTCCAGGCAAGAACACTGGAGTGGGTTGCCATTTCCTTCTCCAATGCATGAAAGTGAAAAGTGAAAGTGAAGTCACTCAGTCGTGCCCAACTCTTAGCAACCCCATGGACTGCAGCCTACTAGGCTCCTCTGTCCATGGGATTTTCCAGGCAAGATCACTGGAGTGGATTGCCATTGCCTTCTCCGATCCAGCAATTCCACTTCTGGGTGTATATCCAAAAGGACTGAAACCTGTACAACTATGTTCATAACAGCGCTATTCACAATGGCCAAAAGGTGGAAACAACCCAAATGTCTGCCAACAGACAGAAAAAGCAGTAAAGCAAAATGTGGTATATGCACAGGGTGTAGGTACATGTGTGCATAATGGAGTATTAGTCTTAAAAAGAAGTATTAATATATATAATGAGGTAGATGAACACTTTGAAAAGACGATGTTAAGTGAAAGAAGCCATTTACAAGAGGACAAGTACCACACACTTCCACTCATTTGAGAAATCTGTGGTAGTCAGATTCATAAGTAGAATGGGGAACCGTCATCGCTGGCAGGAGGAATGGGCCACTGGGGTTTAACGGGGGCAAGTCTCCACCTGGGGGATAAAGACAATTCTGGAGATGGACAGTGGTGACGGTGGAACAAGGTGGAGATACTTAACACTGGGGTATCGTACTCTTAAAATGGGTTCAAAGGTCTGTTTTATGCATATTTTACCTTTATTTTTGGCTTTCCTGGTGGCTTAGATAGTAAAGAATCTGCTGGCAATGCAGGAGACCCAGGTTCAATACCTGGGTGGGGAAGATTCCCTGGGGAAGGGAATGTATCCTTGTCTGGGAAATCCATGGACAGAAGCCTGGTGGACTATAGTCCATGGGGTTGCAAAGAGTCGGACATGACTGACCAACTAACACTTGCCTTTATTGTAAAAAGATCTGAGGTAACTGATGTCACTTTCTAGGTTCTCTTGTGTTTCTTTTTGCAAAATAACCGGATGCACAACCCATCCCTCCATGTCTCATGTTCACTTAAGACAGAGCTCCCCCTCGTCACCATCTCTTCCAGTAGCCTTTAAGCTGCTCTAGAAATGTATTCAGTGTTATACAAAGACTATGGTGACCTGGTGGTTATTTCACTGTCTGGAGAAAAATTCCCAATTTCTAAATGTTATTTCCAAATGTTCACTAGCAGTTGAAAACATAAGGCAACATCCTGCAACGGGACACCAAGGTGGACACTTAACCGAATGTGACCCAGAGGTTGCGCCTGAAGCCTTCTCAGCCTCGGCCCTCACGCCCTTTCTACACCCCTCTTACCATCCGCTAGAAGTGGCTCACTTTCTAGATGGAACTCTTACGACCCCCCTCAATTCCTCACCATCCCCCCAATCCTACTCACTTTCCTTCCCAGTGCTCATTGTCTGCCAGAAGCCAAACTGTTGTGTGTGTCCCTCCTCCAGACCCCTAAGGAATAACTGGACATTTCCTTCTGCCTCAGTTTCCTCCCAGGATGCTCTTCCACCAGGACCTTCCCTGGGAATTCCCCCAGCAAATCCAAGGCCAAGCCCCTTGATTTTTCAAGCACCTCCTACCTGGGGTGCAACTACTACCCACTTAGCTCCCCTACCACTACCCCTGGCTGCTGCCAAATTATCCTCTGAAAACATGGCTGTAGCTCACCATATCTTGCCCTGCTTATCGCATCACACCCTGCATTTGCCCGAGAGCTAAGATCCTCACCCTCTTGACTCCACACCATTTTCCCTTCTCTGAGGACGGTGCTCTGGCTGCTCTTGGTTCTGCCTCTTTCCACGCCCGCCCTTCTCTCTCAGCCCTTTCCCATCTGCAAACACATTCCACAAACACATTCCACCACATCCCACGTGGTGGCTCCGAGGTAAATGAGAAGATCTCAGGAAGGTTGGCCACTATCAGGCGTTATCACAGAGCTGTTTGCTGCAGGAAATCTTTGGCAAATCCTAGCTGAAGCATATTAAGGCTCAGTTCGGCTGGACTGAGAAATGGTCCATGAACATGTTCTCAGATCATCTCCCCAGCTCCCCGTCTCACCCCTACTGTGATTTTCTTCCCCAAGTGGGAAACTGCTTTTGCATGCCCCAAATGTGCCTGGCATTGTGCGGGGGAATCCAACCAGTAACCAGGCAAGTTTCTTCGTCCTTTCTTGTGCTGGAATTTTTTGCATCTGCACTTTAAACCTTGATGTGATATGTGTTTCCTTTCAACACTTGAAGATTCCTCCATTATGTCAGACTCAGTCTAATTTGAATCAACAGTCATCACTATGACCATTTCATGTGCTTTTTTAATGGCACTGAAGCTATGATGTGGCCCTCCCACACACATGCACACACACAACATGTTCATATAATTTTGTCTAGTCCTTAATATGTGAATTCTTTAGAACTAACATTTTCCCCAAATCAGCACTATATGATATGTAAGTGTATATTTGTCGCCTTGGTCATCATACCTCTGCTAAGTCCCTCTTGGGGAAGCCTCTCTAATCTAATTCTACAGATTAGAGTCAGTCAATCCAGTTCATTTTTGCCATCAAATCTCCCACAGTCAACAAACAGAACTCTAAGCAAACAAGGTAAGCCCCTCCCTGACTCTGGACTCCACAAGACATTCTTGAAACAACAGCGACTAACACAGGAGTGGTGGTGGACAGAGCTTCCTGCAGTGCTGGAAATGTCCTCTGTGTTCCTGGACCATTCAAGCACCCGTCACATTTGTGTGCTAAATCATTTTAGTCGTGTCCGACCTTCTGCAACCCTAAGGACTGTAGCCCTTCAGGCTCCTCTGTTCATGGAACTCTCCAGGCAAGGATACTGGAGTGGGTAGCCATGCCCTCCTCCCAGGGATCTTCCCAACCCCTCCTCCCAGGGATCTTCCCTGTCTCCTGCATTGCCAGGCAGGTTCTTTACCACTAGCACCACAAACATGAGGCCCCTGAAATGCAGCTAGTGCAGTGGAGGGACTGAATCTTTCAGTTCAGTTCAGTTTAATTAATTTTAACCTAAATAGTTACATGTACCTATACTCCACAGCAGAAGCCTATAGTGAAGATTTCTGTCATTAAAGTGCACACTGGGTTAACTAGCCCTCCAGGAGGGCACCGAGGTGTGGAAACCCCGAGGCTGGAAGCATCTGAGACTTGGGGGAAACCCTCCCCCACTCCAGAAGGATTTGAAGAAGCTGCCACATTCTCCCCAGATAACATCTCAAAAGTGACAGAGCGCTTACTGAAGCTCATTCCAATGACAATTAAAGACACACACACCACATCTCACTGGAATTTAAGACTTTCTAGAGGACAAGCCACTTAGTCTAATCAGGCTAGATTTTTCTGTTATTATTTCCTTCCCTTTGGCTTTTGACTTTTGATTTTTTGGTTCTTTCAGTAGAACTTGGGGAAAAAAAAAAAACAGAAATCCCCAAAATGGTACAAACAACAGCAACACAATTCCTTATTTTTGAAAAGTTTTCCCAACACTGTTCAACAATTCCTTGGCCACTCTGTTAATATGATTTTAAACAGATCACACCCCAGACATATTTTATGACAACAGCACATGCAAGCAGAGCTGTCCCGCCCTTATTTCCAACTTGGCAAGCTCCTCGGCAAAACCAAATAAATACATACTAGAAGAAGGCTGGTACAAACCCCAGCCAGTTGCAGCCATAATTAGTGGGCCAGAACTGGTCTTGTTGCTTAGATTTTTGTTTCAAAACTCAAGAAGACTGCACTACCCACCAAAATCATAGCAATTCCTTTACAGTGATACAATTCTACAATACAAAACCAAAGAACTCAAAGAGTCACTGAGAAGCAATGTTTTCAAAACCAGTTCTTTCAGCCCAGCTGTCCTTTCATGAAATTGCTATCGGACATGTAAAATCCAGACTTAATCAGCAACACTTCTCTGCAAAGCAAAGCCCCCTGGTTACTTTGCTTTGACACCTTCCAGGCATGGTATTCATAGGGTTCACCTGGCAGTCACCACAGGGTCCCCAAAGAAAGAAGTATCTTAATGGCAACTTTCTTTACCAGGAGCATATCACAGCACATAAGGGGATCCCCATGGGGGACAGCAGAGTAAACCCAAAGTTTCACAGCCCAGCCCTTCTCCAGGTGGTAACCATAGGATGCTGCCGGTCCCCCTCCAGGGAATGGACCAAACACCAAAAGGCCCCTGACATCAGTGAATGTTTTAGAAGATGGTTATAAACCTTGGGTGCAGATAACAGTTAGTTACCCACTTTCTCTTCCCTGACTACAATTTGGAAGTATATAATTACACCTCTCCCTGAGAAAAGAGTTAGCGTGCACAAATTTCTTATACCAAATCAGAGTGGCCAGGGCTCTGCAGATTAGGAGGGGCCAAGTCTTTCACACCCAGTTCCCATTTCAATGATAATAATAACTTTCCACATCCTGGCCTCCCGTGGAATGCATTTTAAAGGAGTGCCACATCTCCAGCTGCAGCCTTGCTCTAGAAATCCCTCTTTAGGGGATTAATCTTCCCTACCTGTCAGACAGGCTGTTCCCCTGCCCCTGCATTTCTATCCCATTGATCTCAGGAAAAGATTCCAAAGGCTAGAGCGTGAAACCCAAATTCTTCCAGGCTTCAATGTCTCAAAGGTTAAACCAAGGGTAGAGAGACAAAACGTTCACAGGGAACAAGTAATTCATGACAAATCACTCCATAACAGAGAGTGACACACACACAACAATTACAGCGGTATTTTGACCAAACAACAAGAAAACGGTTTAACAATAAAAATAGAAATGGTATTTCACATTGCCTTGTAAATCTGCAGATCGCTGTCACCCAAAACCCCTGGTCAATGTACCTTTTTAAACCCATGTTGCTTTTCTGAAGGCAAAATGTTAAGCAGATTTCTTGTAAGTTTTCTAACTCTGACTTGCTTTACTAATCAAGAGTTCAGCCTCGTTGACTAGAGCCCTTCGGTCACCTATCGCCATTTTTACAAACAGCAGCTCACACTGAATGCCGCATAGTTGTGGTCATTGTCCAGATGGCATTTTTGTCAAGCAGACATGAGGGTTAAACTTGCTTTTGCTATTAAATACTGAAAATTTTCAAATGTGTGCTTCTTTTCTTGGTACACAGCCATAATAAGAAAAACATGTTGCCTTACTATAGAGTATATAAAAACTTTTCTTTTTCCACAAACTCTTCTTTTTCAAGATGTTTTCATTTACTTACTTTCAAATGGATCACTATCATTATTTATTACCACCATCACTCCAGGGATCTGGGCCAGAAGTAAACATTGCACTGTCAAAATCAGGGGTGAGGAGACCCCAAAACTCCCAGCCTGTCAAACCCAGGCAGAGCACACAGTCCAAAATTAAGCATTTGTCTCCCTAAGGAACAGAGCCTTCTATAAAAACATAGAACTTATAAATCCTTTTAGAATAACGTTTCCTTGTTTTTACATAGTAACGTATGTTTTGCGAATAAAATACACTCAGATTACAGGGATTCCTCTTTACAGCAGAAAAGATGCCAAATACTTGAATCTCCTGTAATCATAAAATTGTATTCATAGTTTGAATATGATCTTCTTATTTGCATTTCCACCTCACCTAACATTCCAGAAGAAAGAGAATTATAAACAGCTTCCTTACTCCCTCCCCTATAGAAATTACTATTATTTTACTGGAGAAAGAAAATTACCTCCACACAGGGTTCAGAAATTAAGGAAAGTGATATTGGATTGCTTTACTCCTCAGAGATTTCTTTAACTCTACTGGAAACAATGGCAATGTTTAAACTCCCCTGCCCAAAATGCGAGCAACTTTCCAGTCTTGCTGCAGTCTTGATTTAAGGAACAGACCCATCACCTTTTCTCACATCCCCCACTTCTAACTCTCCCCTGGCAAATGCAACTAAAACCGCTGGGCCACAGGTTTGCGCGGTAGGGTTTTGCAGAGCAATTAACTCCCACATGGCCACCCGGCAAACGCTGTTCAGTGGCACGTCGAGTCCCTGCGGTTAAGCCCCTTCTTTCCCCTCCCGCAGCGCAGCAAATGCACCGCTTGACTCGAAACGGGAGAGGGATTCTAACGGGATAAGGGGTGCAGAAATCCAGAGGGATGATGTTTAAAACGCACAGACTAATAACTTAGGTCTGGTTTACCTACCTTTGCACCGTGCACCTTGAGCGGCTTATGCGTTAAAGGACAGCGACAGAAACGCAAACCCCTTTCCCAAATCAAGTAACCAAGGATGTGTGACGTAACTGGCTCTTGTATTAAACCCAAACGCCCCCCAGGAAAGGCTGCCCGGCATTCCTGAATCATTGGATGGATCCCTGGAGCGCGCAGTTGGCAGCAGAAGACGGAAACCACCGAGCCCCCTTCTTGTGCCTTTGTCTAATTCTCACCTACACGCAGAAATGCCGGGGGGAGGGGGCACAGTACATTGAGTGGGGGACACCGAGACCCACTTGGGTGTAAGGGGAGGCTCACACATTTCTGGGTCACGAGGTGAACCCCCTTAACTTTCAAACCTAGAGGTTCCGCCGCCCTCCCTCGCCGCAGCAGGGTGCGGGGAAACTGGCTGGCGGGGGCGGGGTAGATGTGTATAAGAGACAGCCCCAAATGTGCCTGGCATTGTGCGGGGGAATCCAACCAGTAACCAGGCAAGTTTCTTCGTCCTTTCTTGTGCTGGAATTTTTTGCATCTGCACTTTAAACCTTGATGTGATATGTGTTTCCTTTCAACACTTGAAGATTCCTCCATTATGTCAGACTCAGTCTAATTTGAATCAACAGTCATCACTATGACCATTTCATGTGCTTTTTTAATGGCACTGAAGCAATGATGTGGCCCTCCCACACACATGCACACACACAACATGTTCATATAATTTTGTCTAGTCCTTAATATGTGAATTCTTTAGAACTAACATTTTCCCCAAATCAGCACTATATGATATGTAAGTGTATACTTGTCGCCTTGGTCATCATACCTCTGCTAAGTCCCTCTTGGGGAAGCCTCTCTAATCTAATTCTACAGATTAGAGTCAGTCAATCCAGTTCATTTTTGCCATCAAATCTCCCACAGTCAACAAACAGAACTCTAAGCAAACAAGGTAAGCCCCTCCCTGACTCTGGACTCCACAAGACATTCTTGAAACAACAGCGACTAACACAGGAGTGGTGGTGGACAGAGCTTCCTGCAGTGCTGGAAATGTCCTCTGTGTTCCTGGACCATTCAAGCACCCGTCACATTTGTGTGCTAAATCATTTTAGTCGTGTCCGACCTTCTGCAACCCTAAGGACTGTAGCCCTTCAGGCTCCTCTGTTCATGGAACTCTCCAGGCAAGGATACTGGAGTGGGTAGCCATGCCCTCCTCCCAGGGATCTTCCCAACCCCTCCTCCCAGGGATCTTCCCTGTCTCCTGCATTGCCAGGCAGGTTCTTTACCACTAGCACCACAAACATGAGGCCCCTGAAATGCAGCTAGTGCAGTGGAGGGACTGAATCTTTCAGTTCAGTTCAGTTTAATTAATTTTAACCTAAATAGTTACATGTACCTATACTCCACAGCAGAAGCCTATAGTGAAGATTTCTGTCATTAAAGTGCACACTGGGTTAACTAGCCCTCCAGGAGGGCACCGAGGTGTGGAAACCCCGAGGCTGGAAGCATCTGAGACTTGGGGGAAACCCTCCCCCACTCCAGAAGGATTTGAAGAAGCTGCCACATTCTCCCCAGATAACATCTCAAAAGTGACAGAGCGCTTACTGAAGCTCATTCCAATGACAATTAAAGACACACACACCACATCTCACTGGAATTTAAGACTTTCTAGAGGACAAGCCACTTAGTCTAATCAGGCTAGATTTTTCTGTTATTATTTCCTTCCCTTTGGCTTTTGACTTTTGATTTTTTGGTTCTTTCAGTAGAACTTGGGGAAAAAAAAAAAACAGAAATCCCCAAAATGGTACAAACAACAGCAACACAATTCCTTATTTTTGAAAAGTTTTCCCAACACTGTTCAACAATTCCTTGGCCACTCTGTTAATATGATTTTAAACAGATCACACCCCAGACATATTTTATGACAACAGCACATGCAAGCAGAGCTGTCCCGCCCTTATTTCCAACTTGGCAAGCTCCTCGGCAAAACCAAATAAATACATACTAGAAGAAGGCTGGTACAAACCCCAGCCAGTTGCAGCCATAATTAGTGGGCCAGAACTGGTCTTGTTGCTTAGATTTTTGTTTCAAAACTCAAGAAGACTGCACTACCCACCAAAATCATAGCAATTCCTTTACAGTGATACAATTCTACAATACAAAACCAAAGAACTCAAAGAGTCACTGAGAAGCAATGTTTTCAAAACCAGTTCTTTCAGCCCAGCTGTCCTTTCATGAAATTGCTATCGGACATGTAAAATCCAGACTTAATCAGCAACACTTCTCTGCAAAGCAAAGCCCCCTGGTTACTTTGCTTTGACACCTTCCAGGCATGGTATTCATAGGGTTCACCTGGCAGTCACCACAGGGTCCCCAAAGAAAGAAGTATCTTAATGGCAACTTTCTTTACCAGGAGCATATCACAGCACATAAGGGGATCCCCATGGGGGACAGCAGAGTAAACCCAAAGTTTCACAGCCCAGCCCTTCTCCAGGTGGTAACCATAGGATGCTGCCGGTCCCCCTCCAGGGAATGGACCAAACACCAAAAGGCCCCTGACATCAGTGAATGTTTTAGAAGATGGTTATAAACCTTGGGTGCAGATAACAGTTAGTTACCCACTTTCTCTTCCCTGACTACAATTTGGAAGTATATAATTACACCTCTCCCTGAGAAAAGAGTTAGCGTGCACAAATTTCNGGGACGGGCGCGCGAGTGGCAAGCCCTCTGCCCGCGCTTGGAGGAGGTGCGCCCGGGTGGACGCGGGCCGGTGAGTCCTACCTGAGGCCCTGGACACGCAGAGCAAGAGCGCGGCGACCGCCCAGACGGCCGGGACGCACAGCCACCGCAGCGCCGAGCCCCGGGCCATGCCGCGGGCCGTAGGGGCCTGGGCGCGGGGATCCGGCGCCACCACCCCCGTCGGCCACGCGTCCGCTGCCCTTTCTCCTGGGCGCTTGGCGAGTTGGTCCCTTTCGAGGAACTCGCGGTCGTCTTCCTCCCTCGGCCCGGATGCGCCGCTCGGCTCGGGCCGGCCGGACGCGCGCGGGGGGCGGACCGCGGGCCCGCAGGGAGGCAGGGTCCCAGGCTCGCCCGCCCCGGTGGGCAGAGCGAGAGGCCCGCGCTGGCGCCCCCTGCTGGACGGACACGCCTGTAGCGGGCGGGGCGCGCGGGCAGCGCGGGGCCAGGACCGGGGGGCAGCCGCTGCGCGCCCGCCCTCCGGCCTGCTCCTCGGAACGCTTGGACGCAGACTTGGAGCCGTGGGGACGTCCAGCCAGACCTCGCGGGGACTGCCGCCGCCACAGAGACTCCTGGCGCAGTTGGCACCCACCTTTAAGGGCGGGACCCCCGGGAGCCTAACGGTAAATTTGTAACTCAGGACGACTTGGTGCCCCGCCGGCCTCCGCCGGGCACATCAGAGAGATACCCAATCCCAGAAACCGGTGGCGCGGGAGGAAGAGAAGCAAAACTTTCAAGGAAAAGGGCAGCGTCCCCGCCGGCGCCTCACGGCCCCCGCTCGCTACGCTGCGAGCAATGGGAACAACTGCGTGCCTCCAAAGTGCTCGGAAACTGCTGGGAGTGGAGCTGCATGGACGGAATCCTCGGGAGCGCTATGCTATCTGAAGCCACCGTGGCTTCGGGTTTACTGTTAAAAGCAAATTGTGTAATTTTACCCATTAAACGCAGAACACTGTTCTCTGCAGAGCCCCCAGAAACATGCAGAAATAATTTGCTTCACTTGTAAAAGACGTTTTGAACGCAATTCAAATAGCATATTTTCTTGCTTATTCTTGGTTTTGCTTAACACATGCAAAGGTCTGGAATTGGAAGGCCTGACCCTCCTGTTGGTAACTTAGGAATTTTCTTTGTTTTTGCTCTCTTGGAGAAAGGGACTCGGAACATCCAGGGACTCAGTTGTTCGCTTTGTGAGATTTATCTTTTAACTGATTATGGAGCAGTTTGGCGTTTTTGCTCAAATACCATTTCTTGCTAGTTGGGTGAATTCGAGAGAGTCCCGGCCTTGGGTGCCAGACCCAGATACCCCTGAGCTTGTCCCCGCCTGGAATTTCCCCTCCACAGCCTCAGACATGGAAGGAAATAAAAGTCCACTTACTGTGGTCTCCTGACAACGAGGCTGAGCCGCCCCGCCTGTTACCCCTGTTCAAATTATTTAGGCCTCTGTCTCTGCTTAATCTGTTTGGGTGAACAGATTCCTAAAGCAGAAGAGGGACTGTGACTGAGACTGGTCAGGGACGGCCAGGGATCCAGGGCAGAATGGGAAATGGTAGAAGCATTATCCAACTGCAGCGGCCCCGCAGCTGCTCCTCGCGCCGCTGGTGTGAACCCGGGACTACTCTCCGCGGCGTTCTGTGAGCCCTGCCAGGTGTTTATCTTTGGGTTTTTCCTCCCTTTTCTTCCCCTGGGGTCCCTCAAGGATGTTTTAAGAGTAAATAAGCCTTTAAAAGTTGGTCTTGAAGTACTAGTTCCAGACTCCTCCATTCTGGTTTTGGCAAAAAACACAGACGGGGTAGGGGCGGGG
>SJYX01000559.1:0-23588 GCA_006410675.1 Oreotragus oreotragus | reverse complement strand
GGGCGGGGGGGGGGGAACCAGGGGCAGAGAAATCTCTTACGAGACTCTCAAAACCCAGTTAATCTCTTATGAGGCCCTCAAAACCCAGTTAATCGGCAAAGCATTGTCCTTTCTGTAGACGTGCACTCCTCTTTCCACTCTGAATGCCTGAGGTTGTCCTTCCGGAACTATTCTCTGAGCAGCTCTGCCACTTACACTTACACTTCTTGGTGTGAACTTTGGGGAAATGACCTAATTATGCTTTGCCCATTGTCTGTGTGCAATTTTCACACGACTGGATTCCCCACAAACCTGACCCGAGAGTGTAGACAGCAACATGTATTTGTGCTGACAGTTTCTTGGGTGGGGTCACACATTATTTCTTAAAGCTTTTTAAAAATTATCTTTTCAGGTTTTCTCTTTCCCCAAATTATCCCTGGGGCTTCCCTGATGGTGCTAGTGGTAAAGAACGCACCTACCAATGCAGAAGACATGCTTAATGAAATGTGCATTCGATCCCTAGGTTAGGAAGATCCCCTGAAGGAGGGCATGGCAACCCACGCCAGTATTCTTGCTTGGAAAATCCCATGGATAGAGGAGCCTGGCAGGATATACAGTATTCCTACCTGTATCTCTGATCTGCTGTACACCGCATCATCCTCACCCTCCTTTCTCCCCTTTCTACAGGTTCAGAACTAAGGGACAAATGCGATAAGTTTACACCTATACATATACTGTGCTGTGCTAAGTCACTTCAGCCATGTTCGACTCTCTGCAACCTCATGGACCATAAACCACGATGCTCCTCTGTCCATGGGATTCTCCAGGAAAGAATACTGGAGTGGGTTGCCATTCCCTACTCCAACACCTATACGTGGGAAAGGTCAAAATATGCATTTTCTTAGTAGTCAGAAGAATGTGGCTTAGATACCAAGCCAGGTTGGACCTACTTATTCTCTCAAACCTCTATTAGTTATCAGTTGTTGCGTAACAAGTCACCTCTAAACCTAACAGCTTAAAACAGTAAACATTCATTATTTCACATAGTTTCTATGGGTCAAGAACTCAGGAGAGGCTTAACTAGGCCCAGCTCAGGGTCTGCAATGAGGCTGAAGTTAATTGCCATCTGAAGGCTTGACTGGGGCAGGAAGGTCTTCACAAGGTGGCTTACACACATGCTAACCCTGCAGGTTAGCTCAGGGTGTGGGCCAGAGGCAGGAACCTCTCCACAGGGCTCCTTGGGCATCCTCACAACATGGCACCTGACTTCTCCCAGAGTGAGAGCCAAGTGTCAGCTATAGTGTCTTCTATAACTCAGCCTTGGAAGTCACATGCAGTATCTTGTTGGTTTCACAGACCAGACCTCTTTGTTGCAGGAGAAAGCTGGATGGGAGGCATGTATAGCAGGAAACTAATTATCACATCACGTACACTGAACAAAGTCATGCTATCCCCAGGACAGGCAGTAGGCAAGAGGGAGAGGAAATGATTACAGCAAGAGCCAGCAAGAGGAACAGGAGGAAGCCAGGCACGCCTTGAAGACCGTCAACAGGGAACCATGCAGCTATCCAGGGAAAACATTCCTGGTGCAGAGATGGGCCTGTGTGAAGCTGTCAAAACCAGGGGCTCTGGGGTGTCTCAAGAACAGCCTGTTGGCCATTTGCATACCTTCATTTTCAGAGAAGGAAATGGCACCCCACTCCAGTACTGTTGCCTGGAGAGTGCTACGGACGGAGGAGCCTGGTGGGCTACAGGCCATGGGATCGCTAGGAGTCGAACACCACTGAGCGACTTCACTTTCACTTTTCGCTTTCATGCGTTGGAGAAGGAAATGGAAACCCACTCCAGTGTTCTTGCCTGGAGAATCCCAGGAATGGGGGAACCTGGTGGGCTACTGTCTATGGGGTCACACAGAGTTGGACACAACTGAAGCAACTTAGCAGCAGCCACAGCATACCTTCTTTTGTGAAATGTCTTTTTAAATCTTCTGCTCATCTTTTAATTTCTTATTTTTGAGTTTTAAGAGCTTTTTATATGTCTTGGATATAAGCCCATTTCAGGCAGATAAAAGACTTGGACATAGATAATATCTTCTCCCAGTCTCTAGTGTGTCTTTTAATGTTTTTTTTCAGTGTTTTTTTCATAAGCATCAGTTTCTTATTTTGATTAAACTCAATTTATCAGGCTGTTTTTTTTTTTTTTTTATCTTTTATGGCTAGTGTTTTCTGAGTCTCAGTACATACTAGCTCCAACCAAAAAAAAAAAATCAGTAAGACTCTGGAGTGTTTGAGCATACCAAACTTTACTGCCCTAATGTGGNGCAGGAGAAGGGCTGTCTCTTATACACATCTAGATGTGTATAAGAGACAGGTTTTCTGAGTCTCAGTACATACTAGCTCCAACCAAAAAAAAAAAAATCAGTAAGACTCTGGAGTGTTTGAGCATACCAAACTTTACTGCCCTAATGTGGAAAGTCGATAACTATAGTTCACAGCCTTCTGCCCACTGGGCTTTTTGGGGGGAGCACGTGCAAACTAGTGCAGTGAGATTGTCACTTACTCTTTATTTTTCAGTTGGGAGATCCTCAACTGAATTGTACCCTCCTCTGGCAACAGCAAGTGATACAAAAATCAAGTCCAAAACAAGATAAATGACAGAACTTGTCAAACAAGACGGCTCCATTTCCTCACTCCACACTGAGTCCACACAAACAGCTCAACCGTGGTCAGCTGGGATTCCCAGACAGTGAAACTCAAAGACGGCTTTTTTTCTCTCTCTCACTCAGCCTCTCTGCAGCACTTTATCGTGGGCTGCTCCTTTCTGAAGACACACTTACCCTTGATTTTATGACACCAAGCTTTCCTGGTTTCACTCTACTTCTTTAGGCTTTCCTCCTGTTCTCCTTTGTTCCCCGACCTCTCCACTGGGCGGGTATGCTGGGCATGGTCCTAGGCTATGCTTTCTTCTCTGTCCACACTCCCAAATGAGAAATCTCTTCCAAGTTCATGGCTTCAGCTAACACCTATTCACCTGGCAACTCCTAAATGTACACATCCACCCTGAGCTAGTCCCCTGACCTCCAGACCTACGTTTTCAACAGTCTCCTTGGCGTCTCCACTCGGCTCTCTTAATGGCAGCTCAAACGCGAGTTACCCAAACTTGAACTCATGATCTGCACACCCTCCAACCCTGAACCCTCCCTCAAACCTAGTTTTTTCCCCTAAATTCTCTCCTCCACCAATGGTATCATGTTGCTCTACAAGACAGAAACCTAAGCCCCATCCTTGACACCTTCCTACATCCACCTCATTGCCATGTGCTATTGGTTTTACCTCCTGAATGCCTCCAGCCCACTGTTCTCCATCCCCATTGCCATCACTCTACTTCAAGACAGTATCACCTTTGCCTAGATAAGAGCCTCCACACCAGACTCCCCATTTCTTCCATCACCCAACTTCAATATGCTTTCCACACATTTATATGGAAAGATCTTTCAAGCTCAAATCTAGCCAAGTTTCTGCTGAATATCTTGCTAGTGCTCTTAAGTCAAAGACTGAAGCTTTTATGTTCCACAAAGGGTCTGACCCCACACTAATGGCCAGTCACATTCTGCACCATGCCATCTTTGCTCTCATTTTCCAGCCCTCTGTTTTCTCATTTCCTCAAAAGCACAGAAAGTATCAGACTCCCTTCCACGTGGGGACTTTTCATCAGCTGTTCTTTCTGCTTGGAACATGCTCTCCCTGACTTCCTTCACTTTGGTAGCATTTACTTCTCCCATCAGCTGTCACTTCCTCAGGGATGCCCCCTCTATCACCATCATCTCAGGATGGGTCAAGGTTCCATGTAGATGGAGTGCCTAAGACCCCACCTGGAGGCACATATCACAGTTGTACTCTCACCCCTATGATGCAAGCTGACATGATTAGGTCAATTTTCCCTACTGCTCTAAAGCTCCATAAGAAACAGACTGATATATCCCCATCAGTGCCTGAGATGGGAGGCACATACATGGGAGGGAGGGAAGGAGAGAAGGAAGAAGCAAAGTAGAAAAATGCTGGTGCTGAACTCTCATTTGGGAAAAATGCAATAATTTTTTTTTGTTTTGTTTATCAGCCTACTGTCTTTCTCTCTAATGTGCAGCAAATTTTTATAAAATAAAATAAATGCTAGCAGTTTCTTCATTTCATGCTTACATGACTGAATAAGTCTTTATGGGCCTATCCTGAAATTACACATCCATCCTAAACTGCAGTGATTTTGAAAAAAATATTTATCTCAAACCATTTATGTCTGCAAAGAGCTTAGGTAGGCTTTCTTGTTTCCAAAAATTCAGATTCAGGAATGATGAAACAAAGATTCCAGTTTCCACGACTAACTATAAGCTTTAGAAGTCCTAGGAGCTTCTTTCCTGGTGGTATCCAGTGGTAAAGAATTAACCTTTCAATGCAGGAGACTCAGGTTCAGTCTCTAACTGGGGAACTAAGATCCCACATGCCTTGGGGCAAGTAAGCCCCTGCACCTCAGTGAGAAGCCCACACATCACAATATAGAAGCCTCCTCTTGCTGCAACTAGAGAAAGTCCACATGCCACAAGGAAGAATCAGTGCAAATGTTTTTAAAAAGCAAAAAAAAAAAAAAAAAAGTAGCAAGTAAATGTAAAAAAAAAGTTCTAAAGCTTGAACACATCATTTCAACAAAGAAACTTTATCTTTGATTTCCAGTCGTTATGTCAAGAAATGGGGGCAGCAGCAGGAGACTAATACGAAATAACCCCTTCCTTTTTAGTTCATTATTTCATACAAAGGTGACTCCTACCTGGCAGGTGGTCATCTCAAGGAGGCCCACTACTGGTTGAAGCTCACATCTTAATCTCCTTAATTGTGTTGAGAAGTATTTCCCTCTTCCAAGAACAAATGCATGGTT
The DNA here is from genome assembly GCA_006410675.1 of Oreotragus oreotragus. NCBI lineage: Eukaryota > Metazoa > Chordata > Mammalia > Artiodactyla > Bovidae > Oreotragus > Oreotragus oreotragus. Next base: position 18,683 of record SJYX01000559.1, on the reverse strand, counting down.
CTCTCCAACATCAATTCTTCAATGTTCCAAACAGCAACTGGGAATCCCATGATTTAACTCTATTCTAAAACTAGCTATGGTCAGTTGGCATCAGACTGCATAGGTTAGGGGCCTGGACCCACTAGGCCCCCCCCATCAGATGCCAGTCTCAGGTACCGGGTGTTCAAACTACCTGCTCTTTCTCCCGACTTGGCTGCAAAGCTGGAGGGGTCCCACAAGCCCCACCTCAGGTTTGATAATTGGCTAGAATGGCTCCCAAAACTCAAGAAAGCATTTTAATGAATACTTCCAGTTTATTATGAAGGATATAACCCAAGAAGAGTCAAATGGAAGGGATGCGTAGGGCGAGGTATGGTGTAGTGGGAGTGGCACTTCCCTTTCCTCTCTGGGAGAACCGCCCTCCCAGAACCTCCATGTACTCATTAACTTGGAAGCTTTCTGGTCCTTTTCATCTATCTAGAAGTCTTACATGAAACTTTCATTACAAAGGCATGAATGACAGAATCATCAGCCATTGGTGACTGAACTCCACCTCCAGTCCCTCTTCCCTCTGCAGAGGTCAGGTTGGGATGCAGCTGGGGGCTGGGAGTGGGTGACTTTCTAATCATGACTTGATTAGTCTTACTGGTGACTAGCCCTTATCCCACACCTCTCTAGGACCCCCTCCAAGAGTCACCTCATTAACATAAACTCTGGTAGGGTTGAAGTGAGTCATTATGAATAACAGAAGACTCCTCTGTCTGTCTGATTTCAAGGGTTCTAGGAGCTTGTGCTAGGAACGAGGGATAAAGATGACACCACTATAAAGATTATACCCATTATACCATACATGTGGTTAGAATATTTTCCTAACAGGGCAATTAAAGGTAACAGTTCATTCTTTTCTGAAAAGTCAATAAAACCAAGATGTATTTATATTATCACAGTCACAGCCATAGGATTATTGGATGATAGTACTATTATTGCTATGATTCTTGTTCAACAACATTCCATGCTTAAAATATCTTCCAAAATCCTCCTAAAAGTAGCTTGTTTTTCAGTAGTGAAAGCAAATGTGTTAATAGAATCTCTGTCCCTTATGGGTCAACAATCACTAGTCTTATTGTGATTGTGATCAATCACTACACCTTGGTCTTAGACTCTAGCCTCCAGCAGTATGAGATTAAAAATTCTTGTTTAAACCACCCTGTCCTGGTGCTTTGTTATAGCAGCCCCAGAATGCTAATATAGTGTAATAAATGGATGCAACCCACAGGTAGCCCTTTCAAATTACATACTATTAATCACAAAATTATTAAAAATAACGTAAGATTGCCCAATAGAAAAGCATTTAAACTAGGGACTTCCCCGACTGTTCAGTTGTTGAGATGCCACACTTTCATTGCAGGGGACACAAGTTCAGACCCTGGTTGTAGGACTAGGATCCCGTGTGCCATGCATCGTGACCAAAAACAAAAAAGCAAACAAAAAAAATGGTATCAAGACTAAACAAGATGTGCACACACACACACACACACACACACGCACACGCACACACACGCACACGCACACGCACGTTCCCTTGTGTTAGAGGAAGACCACAGGGCCTTCGCCTTCAGGAGGCAGGGAGGGAGTGCTGGTCCAGTTATCGCTTCCTCCATGCGGTTACTCTTGTTTTCTCGGGCAGGGGTTGACTAGGTCATCCCAGAACTGGATCCACTAAAGGGCTGCCATCAGAGTGAGATCCAGAGCTGCCAGGAGAGACTTGATCTCCCAGCTCTTACTCCCTCCCAGAAGAGGGAGCAATGTCCTCCTGCTTAACAAACCCCGGTATGCCGATGCTTGATTTGATGGGTGCTCTGCTGCCCCTTCCACAAGGTGCCCATGTCTGACAGAGATGCAAGTGAAACCACTCTGGCACATCAGTGCTGGAAGACATGGTGGCTGTCTCCAGGATTAGGCAGTCCTCAAACATGAGCTGACGGGGTACTGTGGCCTGAACAGAGGCTGAGGGTCTTGATTCCCTCACAGTTCAGCAGGCCAGTAGCAGGATGCTGTACACAGTGTCTAGTCTCTCATCATCCCAGAATGGTATGCGGCCATTCTCCTTTTTGGTGGAGACTTTGGAAGGGCATTAGTGATACCCACCTGATATATGTCAGTGGAGCTCTTGTGGACATCAGAGTAGCCTTGACAAGGCAGATAGATAAATACCTTGTCTGTCAGCTAGAGTTTATATCAACACCAGTAATACCTGGAAACCCTGGGAAGTTGAGGCATGGAATCATCCCAGCAGGGTAACTGGGAAAGAAGCACTGGGGAAACCCAGCAGACAGTCCTGCTGGTCTCTCCTAAAACAGGCAGTTAACAGAAAAGTCAATATAAACGGCCACTACACAAAGAAAAACAAATACATAACTTAACCAGTAATTAGAGAAACTTGAAATGAAGTAAAATCCCACATTCGATCTGGCAGTCCCTTTAGGGGAAAATGATATTCCTGATCATTGTGGCCATAGCTGTTGTTCAGTCATGAAGTCCTGTTTGACTCTTTGCAACCCCATGGACTGCAGCATGCCAGATTTCCTTGTCCTTCACCATCTCCCGGAGTTTGCTCAAACTCATGCCCACTGAGTCAATGATGTTATGTAACCATCTCATCCTCTGCCATCCCCTTCTCCTTTTGCCTTCAATCTTTACCAGCATCAGTGCCTTTTTCAATGTGTTGACTCTTCACATCAGGTGGCCAGAGTATAGCAGCTTCAGCTTCAGCAGTCCTTCCAGTGAATATTCAGGGTTGTTTCCTTTAGGATTGACTGGTTTGATCTCCTTGCTATCCAAGGGACTCTCAAGAGTCTTCAGCACCACAATTCGAAAGCACCAGCTCATCTGTGTTCAGCCTTCTTTATAGTATAACTCTTACATCCATACATGACTACGGGAAAAACAGTGTCTTTGACTATACAGATCTTTGTCAACAAAGTGATGTCTCTGCTTTGTAATATGCTGTCTAGGTTTGTCATAACTTTCCTTCCAAGGAGCAACCATCTTTTAATTTCATGGCAACAATCATTGTCCACAGTGATCTTGGAGCTCAAGAAAATAAAATATGTCACTATTTCTACTTTTTCCCCTTCTATTTGCCATGAAGTGATGGGATCAGATGCCATGATCTTAGCTTTTTAAATGTAGAGTTTCAAGCCAGCTTCTTTAACCCTCCTCTTTAACACTCTCCTCTTTAACCCTTGTCAAGAGGCTCTTTAGTTTTGCTTTACTTTCTGCCATTAGAGTGGTATCAGCTGCATAACTGAGGTTGTTGATATTTTTCCTGGCAAGCTTGATTCCAGTTTGTGAGTCATCTAGCCCACACGTCTCATGATATACTCTTTGTAAAAAGCAGGGTGACAATATATAGCCTAGTTGTATTCCTTTTCCAATTTTGAACCAGTCTGTTGTTCCATGTAAGGTTCTAACTGTTGCTTCTTGACCCACACACAGGTTCCTCTGGTGGTAGGTGAGGTAGACTGTTACGCTCATCTCTTTAAGAACTTTCCATAATTCGTTATGAACTACACAAAGACTTTAGCGTAGTCAATGAAGCAGAAGTAGATGTTTTTATGGAATTCCCTTGCTTTCTTTACGCTCTAATGAATGTTGGCAATTTAATCTCTGGTTCCTCTGCTTTTTCTAAACCCAGCTTATACATCTGAAAGTTCTCAGTCAACATACTGCTAAAGCCTAGCTTGAAGGATTTTGAGCATAACCTTACTAGCATATGAAATGAGCACAGTTGTATGGTAGTTTGAACATTCTTTGAAATTGTCCTTCTTTGGGATTGGAATGAAAACTGACCTTTTCCAGTCTTATGTCCACTGCTGAGTTTTCCAAATTTGCTGAATATTGAGTGCAACACTTCAACAACATCATCTTTTAGGATTCTAAATATCTCAGCTGGAATTACATCACCTTTACTAGCTTTGTTCATACCAATGATTCCTAAGGCCCACTTGTCTTAACACTCCAGGATGTCTGGCTCTTGGTGAGTGACCACACCGTGGTGGTTATGGCAGTCATTAAGACTTTTTTTGTATTGTTCTTCTGTGTATTCTTGCCACCTTATCTTAATTTCTTCTGCTTCTGATGGGTTTTTGTGTTTCTGTACTCTATCATGGATGGGGATTTAATATGGTATGCAGCCATTCTGAAGAGTAACTCTGTAGGATTTATTTAAGTTTGATGTGCATGCTTAATGACCTAACCATTTGGTTCTCTGTATACAGAGTTACTAACCAGTCAATCCTAAAGGAAATCAGTCCTTAATATTTATTGGAAGGACTGATGCTGAAGCTGAAACTCCAATTCTTTGGCCACCTGATGCAAATAACTAACTCATTGGAAAAGACCCTGATGCTGGGAAAGATTGAAGGTGGGAGGAGAAGGGGACAACAGGGGACGAGATGGTTGGATGGCANCTTAATATTTATTGGAAGGACTGATGCTGAAGCTGAAACTCCAATTCTTTGGCCACCTGATGCAAATAACTAACTCATTGGAAAAGACCCTGATGCTGGGAAAGATTGAAGGTGGGAGGAGAAGGGGACAACAGGGGACGAGATGGTTGGATGGCATCACTGACTCAATGGACATGAGTTTGAGTAGGCTTTGGGAATTGGTGATGGATAGGGAAGCCTGGTGTGCTGCGGTCCATGAGGTCACAGAGTCGGACATGACTGTGCGACTTCACTTTCAACTTTCACTTTCAAATATCTATCAATGGGGAAATGTCTAAACAAACATATACATGTGTAAATGTATCACAATATTGAACTGCAGTATAACATCATGAGGTAGAGCTACATATACTGACAGATAGACTTTCATGATATGTTAAGTGAAAAAAGAAAGTCACAGAACAATTTAACAACAAAGGATTTTTTGTAAAATAATAATAAAATAATAATCTCATATCCAATCTGTACTATATAATTGCATAGTATAAGCATTTGAAGGATCTGGTTTAAGCAGCTAACAGTGTATATCTATGGGGAAGAAGAAATGAAATTGGGGTAAATGTTGGGGTAAATAGTATCTATGATTCCAAGTGTTTCCTTATTTTCCTCACAATGATGTCTACCCTCAATTCACAGAAAACTGAAAGTACAACATCGAGCACAGATAAGATTTTTGGAACAAGGATCTGTCTTTTCTACATTCCTCAGTGTGCCCCAGAGAAGAACAACAGTGAATGAGACCTCACCCAAGCCTTTGCCTTGCCCCAGCTTCAAGCACAAGAAACGAACATCTTTGTTCCTCCACCCTAGGGCCAGGAATTTCTGAAAATAAACCTCATAAAAGGACCTGAGTTTGATCAATGAAACTATCAGGAGGTAAAATTGAAGTTCCAGTTTCAAATCTATAACTTCTCAACAATTCTCCATGTGATGAGAACTGCACCAGCACAGGTTTTCCGCACACCCTGGTGCACCATTTGTGTGGAGGATGGAACTAACACTGTGACTTAGGCCACTGGCCTCAGAACCGGCCTACTGTGCTGGCACGGAAGCAGAGCAGTTAACAATGTCCAATAGATTTGCTTGGGTTCAAATCCAACTCTTCTATTAACATGTCCTTGAGTTTTTGTCAGAGTTGAGTTGTTGACACATAGTAACTCTTAGGAAGAAATAATTATCATCTGTTGTTAGGCTCAACCTTGTTAAGATATTATTAAACCAGTATTACTCAAAGTAGCTGGTCAAAATTCAAATCTTTATGTGAGGATAAAAAAGGAGTTAAATCAATGTTACTCAGAAAAGATCTGGTCTGTGAACACTTCATCAGATCTATGACAATAGAAGGAAATCATGCTAGAAAATTAACCAATGTAAAAAACTTTCTTCATCAAGAAATTCTTACCATTAAAAAAAAAAGCTATTAGCTGAACTTAACTATGGGCTTTAGTGGCATAGTTGATTTACATTCTTGCATGAGCTCCTAACTTTGCAGCACATCAGCATACAGATCAAACTTTGAATAGCACTGATTGAAATCTTCTTTAGTATTTTTTTGCTAATATTTAAACTGACATATAGTTGGGCTTCCCTGGTGGCTCAGACAGTAAAGGATCCGCCTGCGATGTGGGAGAGACCTGGTTCAATTCCTGGGTTGGGAAGATCCCCTGGAGGAGGGCATGGGAACCCACTCCAGTGTTCTTGCCTGGAGAACCCCNTAAACTGACATATAGTTGGGCTTCCCTGGTGGCTCAGACAGTAAAGGATCCGCCTGCGATGTGGGAGAGACCTGGTTCAATTCCTGGGTTGGGAAGATCCCCTGGAGGAGGGCATGGGAACCCACTCCAGTGTTCTTGCCTGGAGAACCCCCATGGACAGAGGGGCCTGGAGGGCTACAGTCTTCAGAGATGCAAAGAGTCGGACACAACTGAGCTACTAAGCACAGCACATAGTCGATTTACAATATTATATTAGCTTCAGGTGTACAGCATAGTGATTCAATATTTTTTATAGATTTTACTCCATTTCAAGTTATTACAAAATAATGGCTGTATTCTCTTTTTCAGGGATCAAGTACCACAAGTACAATATATCCTTGTTGCTTATTTTATTCATAATAGATTGTATCTTTTGTGGGGTTTTTCTGGCCACACTGACTTACTGGATCTTAGCTCCCCAACCAGGGATAGAATCCACACCCCCTGCAGTGGAAGCAGAGTCTTAACACTTTCACGACTGTATCTTTTAATTCCCTGTCCAGTGTTGCCCCTTCCCTCTTCCTTTTTCTGACTAGTGTATCCACTAGTCTGTTTTCCCTATCAGTGAATTTGTTTCTGTTTTGTTGTATATCTTCATGTCCTTATTTTTTTGGTTTCACATATATATAATAATATACATATTTGTCTTTTTCTGTCTGAATTATTTCGCTAAGCATATGCCCTCAAGGACTATCCATGTTGTTACAAATGGAAGAATGTCATTCATTTTATGGCTGAGTAATGGTCCATTGTGTGAGTGTGTGTGTGTGTGTGTGTGTGTGTGTATGTCACATCTTCATTCATTATCTACTAATGGACACTTGGGTTGCTTCCATATCTTGGGTATTGTAAATAATGTATAGACATTGGGATGCATGCATCTTTTCAAATTAGTATTTTCAGTTTTTTCAGATATGTACTCAGAAGTAGTAGTGATGGAGGTGATGGAATTCTAGTTGAGCTGTTTCAAATCCTGAAAGATGATGCTGTGAAAGTGCTGCACTCAATATGTCAGCAAATTTGGAAAACTCAGCAGTGGCCACAGGACTGGAAAAGGTCAGATTTCATTCCAGTCCCAAAAAAAGGGCAATGCCAAAGAACGCTCAAACTACCCCATAATTGTACTCATCTCACTCATAGTAAAGAAATTCTCAAAGCCAGGCTTTATTAACAGTATGTGAGCCATGAACTTCCAAATGTTTAAGCTGGATTTAGATAAGGCAGAGAAACCAGAGATCAAATTGCCAACATCCATTGGATCATCAAAAAGGTGAGAGAGTTCCAGAAAAAAAATCTACTTCTGCTTTATTGACTACACCAAAGCCTTTGACTGCGTGGATCACAAAAAACTGTGAAAAATTCTGAAAGAGATGGGAATACCAGACCACCTGATCTGTCTCCTGAGAAATCTGTATGCAGGTCAGGAAGCAACAGTTAGAACTGGACATGGAACAACAGACTGGTTCCAAATTGGGAAAGGAGTACGTCAAGGTTGTATATTGTCACCCTGCTAATTTAACTTATATACAGAGTACCTCATGAGAAATGCTGGACTGGATGAAGCACAAGCTGGAATCAAGATCTCCGGGAGAAATATCAATACCTCAGATATGCAGATGACACCACCCTTAAGGCACAAAGCAAAGAAGAACTAAAGAACTTGGTGAAAGTGAAACAGGAGAGTGAAAAAGTTGGCTTAAAGCTCAACATTCAGAAAACTAAGATCATGGCGTTTGCTCCCATCACTTCACGGCTAATAGATGGGGAAACAGTGGAAACAGTGACAGACTTTATTTGGGGGGGGGCTCCAAAATCACTACAGATGGTGACTGCAGCCATGAAATTAAAAGACGCTTGCTCCTTGAAAGAAAAGTTATGACCCACCCAGACAGCATATTAAAAAGCAGAGACATTACTTTGCTGACAAATGTCCGTCTAGTCAAAGTTATGGTTTTTCCAGTAGTCATGTATGAATGTGAGAGTTGGACTATAAAGAAAGATGAGCAACAAAGAATGATGCTTTTGAACTGTGGTGTTGGAGAAGACTCTTGAGCATCCCTTGGCCTGCAGGGATATCCAACCAGTCAATCCTAAAGGAAATCAGTCCTGAATATTCATTGGAAGGACTGATATTGAAGCTGAAATTCCAATATTTTGGCCACCTGATGGGAAGAACTGACTCATTTGAAAAGACCCTGATGCTGGGAAAGATTGAAAGTGGGAGGAGAAGGGGACGACATAGGATGAGGTGGTTGGATGGCATCACTGACTCAATGGACATGACTTTGGGTAAGTAAGCTCTGGGAGTTGGTGATGCACAGGGAAGCCTGGCATGCTGCAGTCCTTGTGGTTGCGAGGAGTCGAACACAACTGAGCAACACAACCGAACTGGTGGGTATAACTTCTGATATAGGTACCACTCTTTCTTCGCATTTCCTTTTTTCCTCTTCTCTCCGGAACATGGAGGTTAGGAGTCATTTTAGTATCACTAAGAAGCCATGAGAATGACAGAACATAGAGAAATAAGCCAGGAGACTGCTGACAGCATGAAGCCTGGGATAGGTCTGGCTTGCCTGGCAATGACTTACTTATATTGTTAAACTCTCTTTGCTGAAGTAACTATTGTTGGGTTTTGTTATAGCCACACATGAAACCTTAATTGATCACAGTGTAAAACGGCCTCTCTTGTCCTTTTTTATGTCCCATACCTTAAACTGGATCTTACAGGGTATTTTATTTTTAATTGGAGGCTAATTACTTTACATTAATGTGGTGGTTTTTGCTATACATTGACATGAATCAGCCATGGGTGTTAATACTGCTGTGCCTGCTTTGTGTTTATAATGCAATATTTGTCTTCTAATGATTTTGTGCCCATTTATTTTCATTCTACACGTTTTTTCAAAGTGTCCTTTTGATGCCTCCCTTTCATATTTAATATGTACCTTTAAGTAGCATATTGTTCTTTTTAATATCTAATCCAATTTTCTCCAACTCTTCAGAGATAGATATAAATATATATATATATACACATACATATAAACCATATGTATCATATATAACAGAACTTATTTTTAAATCTTAGTTTGGGCTTTCAATTTATTAGGCTTTCTCTTTATTTCTAGTTTTTCCTTTTTGACTTCTGTCTAATAAAAATATATTTTTTTACCATCTTTACTTTTTGAGATGCAGAAGGAAATGGCAATCCACTCCAGTATTCTTGCCTGGAGAATCCCATGGACGGAGAAGCCTAGTAGGTTACAGTCCACGGGGTTGCAAAGAGTCGGACACGACTGAGCGACCTCACCTCACCTTACTTTTTTAGAAAGCTATCTATTATGTTTCTATTTTACTGATTATCCCTAACACCTATACATACACTTTAAGTCTAAAGTTAGTGAACATCCTGTCCTTCTGGATAAGACTAGAAACTTTAACTTTCCTCCAAGCTGTTCCATTTCCATCTCACATGGCTCTGCTGTCGTGAGCCTCCTCGTCCCTTAGTCACACGTTCCTTCCTCACTAGCTTCCTTGGTCTCTTTTTGCAGCCCACTGCCCCTGATCTGCCAAAAATGCACCTCTGGCAGGCTGGATGCCATGTTGCTTCACCTCCTCTAAGTTCTACTCAAATGTCACCTCCTCATTGGTGCCCTCCCTGATTACTCTGTCCCCAAAGCTGACCAATCCAGTCTCCCTTGGCTGCTCTCTATGTTTAATCTTTTGCATGTAGAATTATCTATACACTACACGTTTTACTCATTCAGTGTTTATTCAATTCGCCACATGAGCTGAGTTTAAAATAGTTTTGTGGGGTTTTTTTCTGATTTCATCTCTTCTCTTCCATAAGGTATTGTCTGGGAGCATGGGTGTAGCTGACTGTATCCCCATGAGGAGGAGGGAGAAGAGCCTTCACATCCATGCAGAGGGCACAGCAACCTTGAAGGGGGGCTGACTTTATTGGTCTGCTCCCTGGTCCTATTTTGGAGGTGATATGCCACCACTATCCTTTGGCATCTGTGCCTGCAGCCATGAGACTGCCACCCTGAGTGATGTTTTACTCCTGAACCAGGGCTCTGACATTCCACAGATGTGCTCAGAGTTCCTTGGAGCACATGGGAACTCCTTCTGTCCTGTTACACAAGAATGTATGATTTATTCATCTCTTAGGAGGTGTAGATTATACAAACAATGTATTATGCCACAAATTCCAGCCTTGCTCCTGTCAGTATTTATTTGAGAGTCTGATGCCATATCATAAAAATGGTATGAACAGTAAGAACTAAAATTTATCGGTACTAGTTGAAACAATAAGATTGAGAACTTGTTGAAATAATAAAACACAAAGCATTTTTCTTTTTAAAGAGAGAAAGAAATTTAGTATTCACATGGGATGGAAACTAAATCCTTTTTGGTAAATCATGATCCAACCCATGTAGCAAAGTAATATAACAGGATGCATACCATCCTCAAAATTGATTATACTTTCAAGTTAAACATTTTCTGAACTGCCATATATAGCAATTCTCATTGCCCTGATGTAAATGGACTACTTCATAGTGAAATAAGTTTAAATAAATTAATATACCTATAGCACTGAGAGTCCTGCCTAGTGACTGTACCATATGAATAAGCAATTATTATTCATTATAGAACTCAGAGCTGTTTGTTACATTATATAGTTTACTTTCCACATGGAAAAAAAAACAGTTTATAGTAACATTACACTGTAAATCTATCAACTTTATCCCAATAGCTATTTTAGAACTTTTTGAGGCCTAAATGAATATGCATTGTCAAAACCATGAATAACCTATACTAATAGTTGAATTTCCTGATTGTGTTGCATTTTAAACAGGGTCCACTTCACATTTAACCAACATAAACTTTCCTAGCTGAGGCTTGTCAAGGCCCAAATTTGAGCAGAGGATTTTTGTTTAGTTTCTTGTTTGTTTTGTTGAGGGGCTTAGTATACAGATGAAAAGAATGGACTTTGGATCAGACAATCTAGGTTCTAAGACTGTGTGACAGAACATAGTTTGTGTGGCTTATAAAATATCTAGAAGTAAAGCGTATGACAATAATAGAATAAAGAATAGACAGAATAATAAAGAAGAAAGAGAAAATGGAAGCATTTTAAGGAAATGAAAGCATTTTAAGCATTTTAATGGAAGTATTTTAAGATTCCCTTATATACGTAAAGTGGTGTGACATCACTTGTAGGGAGATTGTGATGAATTAAAGATGTACACTATGAACTCTAAAACAACCACTAAAATAACAAAACAGAGAGTTATAGCTCAAAAGCCAATAAAAGAGATAAAACAGAATCATAAAAATTCAATTAATCCTAAAGAAGCCAGAAAGCAGAGAAAAGGAGATAAAGAGCAGATGGGACAAATGGAAAACAAAGAGCAAGATGATTGACTTAAATGTAATCAATTTAATAATCATATTAAGTATAAATAACTAAACCCCATAATTAAAAGTCAGAGATAATTGGATTGAATTTAAAAAGCAAGACCTAACTATACACTACTTATAAGAAGTGCACTTTAAATAAAAAGACACAATTAGGTGAAAAACAAAAGAACTGAGAAAGATATACCATGATAACACTAGTCAAAAGGAAACTAGAATGGCTATATTAATATCCCACAAAGTCAATTTCAGAGTAAAGAATATTACCAAGGATAAAGAATATTATTTTGTAATAAACAAAAGGGTGAGTTTATCAGGAGGACATGAAAATGCTCACAATTCTACAGTGTAAACCTTTATGAACCTAATAACAAAGTTCTAAAATAATTGATACAAAGATGAAAGGAGAAAAAAACAAATTGGTAATTATAGTCAAAGTTTTCAACTTCACTCTTTCTATAACTAATAGAAAATCAGTAAGGACACTGAAGATCTGAAATGCACTATGAAATTTATAGAATACTCTGTAGATGCTGTACCATAAAACAAGTCTCAATAACTTTAAAAAGATTCAAGCCATACAAAGTGTATTCTCTGACCACAATGGATTAATTAGAAATCAATAACAAAAAAGCCTCTGGAAAATCCCCCAAATATTTGGAGACTAAACAACATATTTCTAAATGACCCATAGGATGGAGAAGAAATAAAGAGAAATAAGATATTTTTAATTGGATGCAAATGAAAACACCACATAGCAAAATTTGTGGGGGTGTAGCTTTAGCTATACTAGAAGGAAATCAATAGCATAAATGCATACATGAGAAAAGAAAAAATGACTTAAATCAATAACCTCAGCTGCTTCCACAAGAAACTAGAGATTAGAGAGCAAATTAAGCCAAAAATAAGCAGAAGGAGGTAATCAATGAGGATCAGAGAGGAATGAAATGAAACAAACAATAGAAAATTGATAAAACCAAGTCTTCGAGGTCAATAACACTGGTGAATCTCTAGCTAAAGTGACACAACGTGACAGCACTAGAGATTATATAGACATTAAAAGGATAATAAAGGAATGTTTTAACAACTTTATGCCAGTAATCTCGACAACTTATTGAAATTCCTCAAAAGACATAAATTACCAAAGCCCATTCTGAAAGAAACTAAATAACCCTATATCTATTAAAGACACTGAAACTGTAGATAAAAACTTCCTCCCATTGAAAATTCCAGACCTAGATGATTTTATTGGTAAATTCTGAAAATTATTTAAGGAAGAAATAACAGTAATTCAATATACAGTCTTCTATAAAATCAAAAAGGAGGAAATAATTCTCACCTCAATTTCTGAGGCCAGCACCATCCTGATTACCAAAATAATATACATTACAAAAACACAAAACTATAGATGAATACCTCTCAAGAACTCAAAGTAAAATATTCTAAGTAATATTTTAGCAGATCAGATCCTACAGATATCAAAAGGAGGTTGAAGGTCAGGAACTGCGGCGGTAAGGAGATACCCCTCGTCCAAGGTAAGGAGCAGTCGTGAAGAGACAACCCACGCCCAAGGTAAGAGAAACCCAAGTAAGATGGTAGGTGTTGCAAGAGAGCATCAGAGGGCAGACACACTGAAACCATACTCACAGAAAACTAGTCAATCTAATCACACTAGGACCAGGGCTCTGTGTAACTCAATGAAACCAAGCCATGTCTGCAGGGCAACCCAAGGCGGGCGGGTCATGGTGGAGAGGTCTGACAGAACGTGGTCCACTGGAGAAGGGAATGGCAAGCCACTTCAGTATTCTTGCCTTGAGAGCCCCATGAACAGTATGAAAAGGCAAAATGATAGGATATCAAAAGAGAATCTCCCCAGGTCGTTAGGTGCCCAATATGCTACTGGAGATCAGTGGAGAAATAACTCCAGAAAGAATGAAGGGATGGAGCCAAAGCAAAAACAATACCCAGTTGTGCATGTGACTGGTGATAGAAGCAAGATCCGATGCTGTAAAGAACAATATTGCATAGGAACCTGGAATGTCAGGTCCATGAATCAAGGCAAATTGGAAGTGGTCAAACAAGAGATGGCAAGGGTGAACGTCGACATTCTAGGAATCAGCGAACTAAAATGGACTGGAATGGGTGAATTTAACTCAGATGACCATTATATCTACTACTGCGGGCAGGAATCCCTCAGAAGAAATGGAGTAGCCATCATGGTCAACAAAAGAGTCCGAAATGCAGTACTTGGATGCAATCTCAAAAACGACAGAATGATCTCTGTTCGTTTCCAAGGCAAACCATTCAATATCACAGTTATCCAAGTCTATGCCCCAACCAGTAATGCTGAAGAAGCTGAAGTTGAACGGTTTTATGAAGACCTACAAGACCTTGTAGAACTAACACCCAAAAAAGATGTCCTTTTCATTATAGGGGACTGGAATGCTAAAGTAGGAAGTCAAGAAACACCTGGAGTAACAGGCAAATTTGGCCTTGGAATGCGGAATGAAGCAGGGCAAAGACTAATAGAGTTTTGCCAAGAAAATGCACTGGTCATAGCAAACACCCTCTTCCAGCAACACAAGAGAAGACTCTACACATGGACATCACCAGATGGTCAACACCGAAATCAGATTGATTATATTCTTTGCAGCCAAAGATGGAGAAGCTCTATACAGTCAACAAAAACAAGACCAGGAGCTGACTGTGGCTCAGATCATGAACTCCTTATTTCCAAATTCAGACTTAAATTGAAGAAAGTAGGGAAAACCGCTAGACCATTCAGGTATGACCTAAATCAAATCCCTTATGATTATACAGTGGAAGTGAGAAATAGATTTAAGGGCCTAGATCTGATAGACAGAGTTCCTGATGAACTATGGAATGAGGTTCGTGACATTGTACAGGAGACAGGGATCAAGACCATCCCCATGGAAAAGAAATGCAAAAAAGCAAAATGGCTGTCTGGAGAAGCCTTACAAATAGCACTGAAAAGAAGAGAGGCGAAAAGCAAAGGAGAAAAGAAAAGATATAAGCATCTGAATGCAGAGTTCCAAAGAATAGCAAGAAGAGATAAGAAAGCCTTCTTCAGCAATCAATGCAAAGAGATAGAGGAAAACAACAGAATGGGAAAGACTAGAGATCTCTTCAAGAGAATTGGAGATACCAAGGGAACATTTCATGCAAAGATGGGCTCGATAAAGGATAGAAATGGTATGGACCTAACAGAAGCAGAAGATATTAAGAAGAGGTGGCAAGAATACACAGAAGAACTGTACAGAAAAGATCTTCACGACCCAGATAATCATGAGGATGTGATCACTAATCTAGAGCCAGACATCTTGGAATGTGAAGTCAAGTGGGCCTTAGAAAGCATCACTAAGAACAAAGCTAGTGGAGGTGATGGAATTCCCGTTGAGCTGTTTCAAATCCTGGAAGATGATGCTGTGAAAGTGCTGCACTCAATATGCCAGCAAATTTGGAAAACTCAGCAGTGGCCACAGGACTGGAAAAGGTCAGTTTTCATTCCAATTCCAAAGAAAGGCAATGCCAAAGAATGCTCAAACTACCGCACAATTGCACTCATCTCACACGCTAGTAAAGTAATGCTCAAAATTCTCCAAGCCAGGCTTCAGCAATATGTGAACCGTGAACTCCCTGATGTTCAAGCTGGTTTTAGAACAGGCAGAGGAACCAGAGATCAAATTGCCAACATCCGCTGGATCATGGAAAAAGCAAGAGAGTTCCAGAAAAACATCTATTTCTGCTTTATTGACTATGCCAAAGCCTTTGACTGTGTGGATCACAATAAACTGTGGAAAATTCTGAAAGAGATGGGAATACCAGACCACCTAACCTGCCTCTTGAGAAATCTGTATGCAGGTCAGGAAGCAACAGTTAGAACTGGACATGGAACAACAGACTGGTTCCAAATAGGAAAAGGAGTACGTCAAGGCTGTATATTGTCTCCCTGCTTATTTAACTTATATGCAGAGTACATCATGAGAAACGCTGGACTGGAAGAAACACAAGCTGGAATCAAGATTGCCGGGAGAAATATCAATAACCTCAGATATGCTGATGACACCACCCTTATGGCAGAAAGTGAGGAGGAGCTAAAAAGCCTCTTGATGAAAGTGAAGGAGGAGAGCGAAAAAGTTGGCTTAAAGCTCAACATTCAGAAAACGAAGATCATGGCATCCGGTCCCATCACTTCATGGGAAATAGATGGGGAAACAGTGGAAACAGTGTCAGACTTTATTTTTTTGGGCTCCAAAATCACTGCAGATGGTGACTGCAGCCATGAAATTAAAAGACGCTTACTCCTTGGAAGAAAAGTTATGACCAACCTGGATAGTATATTCAAAAGCAGAGACATTACTTTGCCGACTAAGGTCCGCCTAGTCAAGGCTATGGTTTTTCCTGTGGTCATGTATGGATGTGAAAGTTGGACTGTGAAGAAAGCTGAGCTCCGAAGAATCGATGCTTTTGAACTGTGGTGTTGGAGAAGACTCCTGAGAGTCCCTTGGACTGCAAGGAGATCCAACCAGTCCATTCTGAAAGAGATCAACCCTGGGATTTCTTTGGAAGGAATGATGCTAAAGCTGAAACTCCAGTACTTTGGCCACTTCATGCGAAGAGTTGACTCATTGGAAAAGACTCTGATGCTGGGAGGGATTGGGGGCGGGAGGAGAAGGGGACGACCGAGGATGAGATGGCTGGATGGCATCACGGACTCGATGGACTTGAGTCTGAGTGAACTCCGAGAGATGGTGACGGACAGGGAGGCCTGGCGTGCTGCGATTCATGGGGTCGCAAAGAGTCAGACACGACTGAGCGACTGAACTGAACTGATACATCATGACCAAATGGAATTTACCCCCAGGAACGCAAATCTCACTACAGAATATCAGTGGTTTTAGTCCCATAGAGCTTCTTGGTCTTTCATGCCACTTTTTCCTGAAGGTCTGATACTTTCTTCCAGTTCCTTATTGCAAAATAACAAACCACACCAAAACTAAGTGGCTTAAAAGAACCATTTGTTTTTAAGTAACAATTTAAAAACAACTGTTGTTTTTAAAACAAAGATTTAATTTTGCTCACAATATTGTAATTCACAATTTTTGGAAGAGCTCAACTAGATAGTCACTCTCTGAGCTACATAAGATCAACTACAGTCCCTGGGGCTGAGGCATTCCTTCCAGATGGCTTCTTTACTCAATGTGTTTCAGTGGTCACTGGTCCTTCTTGAACTTTTTCTCTTCTCACATAGTATCCCACTCTCCAATGAGTCTCCTCATAGTTGGGCTGCTTGAAACGGCCTTAGGGTAGTCAGACTTCTTACATGGCAACCCAGGGCAGCAAGAGGACAGGATAATAGGTATTGGTCTTAAAGGCTATGCCTAGAACTGGCATAGCTTCATATCTGTCATACTCCATGGGACAAAACAGGCACAGATCGGCCCAGATCCAAAGGGAGGGAAAAGACATCCACTTCTATGGGAAAGTGATCAAAGAATTTGTAGCCATCTTTAGCCTGCCTTATACACTCACCCCTGGGCTTCCCTGGTGGCTCAGAGGTTAAAGTGCCTGCAATGCAGAAGACCTGGGTTCGATCCCTGGGTTGGGAAGATCCCCTGGAGAAAGAAATGGCAACCCACTCCAATATTCTTGCCTGGAGAATCCCATGGACAGAGGATCCTGGTGGGCTGCAGTCCACGGGGTCGCAAAGAGTCGGACACGACTTCACTTTCACTTTCACTAAACGTTTACCCCTGGGCTTCCCTGGTGGCTCAGATGGTAAGGCATCTGTCTGCAATACAGGAGACCCTGTTGTGAGTTGAGGGAAAATAACTCACTGATTTTTTTTGAAAATACCTTTATTAGGTTATAATTTATACACCATACAATGCACCCATTTAAAGTGTACAAGTCAGTGTTTTTTAATATATTCAAAGTTGTGAATATCTCATCATCACAACCTAATTTTAAAACATTTGTCTCCACTAAAAGACAGATTTCCCAGTCCAATTTTCCCTAAACCTCCCAGCTTTAGGCAGTTATTAACCTACTTTCTGTCTCCAAGGATTGGTCTATTCTAGACTTTTAAGTAAATGGAATACAATATGTGATCTTTAAGACCAGTTTATTTTGTTCAGCAAAATATTTTCAACATCTCTATGTGTTGGAAAATATATCAATTCTCCATTTCTTTTTATTGCTGAATAAATTTCCACTCAATGAATATATCACATTTCATTTACCCATTCATCTATTGACAGACATTTGGGTACTTGTCAAATTTTTTTGAATTAATTTCTAGGCTACGTTTTTAATATTTTGACCAGCAAGCCATATTCCCAATTACTTCTTAAAAATCCTGAAGTAGTTTTGACATTCTGCCTTCTTATTTCAGCTCCTGTTGAAAACAGGTGTCCTGTTTGTGGTCTACTGAGCACCACATTTTTCTCATTTTTATGCACAACATTGAAAAGCTGTCTGGTGTCCTAAGCCCAGTAAGGCTGTGATGTGTCATAAGCTTCTTTCACCCATGAGTTACAGTGCTGCTGGTTGTGAGTTCAATGTTCATGAATCAACAATAAGTATTAAATACAGTGTATTTAAATGGAAACACACATAAAACAAAGTTATGTATTAAGTGTGTGCTTGTGTGGGCTCACTCAGTCATGTCCAACTCTTTGCAACCCCATGGACTGTAGCCTGCTAGGCTTCTCTGTCCATGGAGTTTTCCAGGCAAGAATACTGGAGTGGGTTGCCATTTCCTCCTCCAGGGTATCTTCCCAACCTAAGGACTGAATTCATGTCTCCTACACTGACAGCCAGACTCTACCACTGCACCACCTGGGAAGCCCTTATGTATTAAGCAGTTGGTGAAAATGCAACTAGAGTTCCAAGGAACCTAATTCAGTATTTCCCTTAGGAGCAAATGGTTCAGTATTTGTTAATTCACTGTTGGACGTGACTTCATCAGTTCAGTTCAGTTCAGCTCAGTCGCTCAGTC
>SJYX01000557.1:0-16094 GCA_006410675.1 Oreotragus oreotragus | reverse complement strand
GCTTGTGTCCCCCACCAGAGAGCAGGGGCTGGGCAGAGAGGTGTGGGCTGTGTCATCGGTGCTTAGGGTAAGAACTTGGGGGCATTCAGGCCTGGTTTTGTATTTTTAATATTGTATTTTTGAGAGTCTAACCTTTACTCTAGATTTTTAATCTTTGCTTTTTTGGTATTTGTTATCAATTTTGTACATTTAAGAATCTAGTCGTCAGTATCCATTTTCACTAAGGGGTGTGATTACTGGCTTGATTGCCCTTTCCCCTTTTGATACTCCCTTTTCTTCCCCAGGTCACCTCTATCTCCTCACTCCCCCTTTTCTATACTTAACTCTGTGAATCTCTCTGGGTATTCCAGGCTGTGGAGAACACTTAGGGAATTTACTACTGGCTAGATTGCTCTTTCCCCTTTTGACTCCCCTTTTTCTCCTCCTGGTCACCTCTATCTCCCTCCTCGCTCTTCTCTTCTCTGTGTAAGTCTGTGAATCTCTCTGGGTGTCCCTCGTTGTAGAGAAAATTTTCACCATTAATCTAGATGTTTTATCATCTGTGCTGAAAGGATGGAGAAGTCTTGAGGCTACTGTGAGAGAAGGACTGAAAGCCAGAGGCAGGAGGCTTAACTCCAAAACTTGAGAACATCAGAGAATGCCTGATTCAAGGGAACATCAATAGACAAGAGCTCACCCAAAAGACTCCATAACTACACTGAAACCAAGCCCCCTTCAAGAACCAATAAGTTCCAGTGGAAGACATATGACACTAATTTTCCAGAAAAGCAGGAACACAGTCCTGAGCACTAAAAAACAGACTTCCCAAAGCCATGCCAAACCCATAGACACCCCAAAATGCACTACGGACAAATCATTGCACTCCAGAGAGAAGAGATCCAGCTCCACCCACCAGAACACAGACACAAGTTCCCCCAACGAGGAAACCTTGACAAACCACTAGTCTAACCACACTCACAGGGAGCAAGCTCCACAATAAAGAGGAACCATGAACTTCCAGCCTACAGAAAGGGCACCCCAAACACAGCAATCAAAANAGAACACAGACACAAGTTCCCCCAACGAGGAAACCTTGACAAACCACTAGTCTAACCACACTCACAGGGAGCAAGCTCCACAATAAAGAGGAACCATGAACTTCCAGCCTACAGAAAGGGCACCCCAAACACAGCAATCAAAACAAAATGAAAAGGCAGAGAATATTCAACAGGTAAAGGAACATGATAAATACCCACCAAACCAAATAAAAAAGGAGGAGATAGGGAGTCTACCTGAAAAAGAATTCAAGATAATGATAGTAAAAATGAACCAAAATCTTGAAAACAAAATGCAGTTATAGATAAATAGATTAGAGATAAGTATTGAGAAGATGCAAGAAATGTTTAACAAGGACCTAGAAGAAATAGAGTCAATCAGTAATGAATAATGCAATAATAACAATAGCATAACTGAAGCAGCAGAGAAGATAAAGTGAGGTAGAAAATAGAATGGTAGAAATAGATGAAGCAGAGAGGAAAAAAGAAAAAATAATTAAAAAAAAATAAGGACAACCTCAGAGACCACTGGAACAATGTTAAACACACCAACATTTGAATCATAGGTTTCCCATAAGAAGAAGACAAAAAGAAAGGGGTTGATAAAATACTTGAGGAGATAATATTTGAAAATTTCCTTAAAATGGGGAAGGAAATAGTCACCCAAGTCCAAGAAACCCAGAGAGTCCCAAAAGGAAAAACCCAAGGTGAAACACCCCAAGACACATTAATTAAACAAATGAAGATCAAAAACAAAGGGCAAATATTGAAAGCAGCAAAGGAAAAGCAATAAATAATACACAAGGGGATCCCCATTAGGATAACAGCTAATCTTTCAATAGAAACTCTTCAGACCAGAGGGAATGACAGGACGTACTTAAAGTGATGAAAGAGAAAAACCTACAACCCAGATTACTGTACCCAGCAAGGATCTCATTCAGGTATGAAGGAGAAATCAAAAGCTTTAGAGACAAGCAAAACCTGAGAGAATTCAGCACCAGCAAACCAGCTCTCCAACAAATGCTAAAGGATCTTCTCTAGACAGGAAACACGGAAAAGATTTTTTAAATCGAACAAAAAACAATAAAGTAAATGGTAACTGGATCATGAAAGTGAAGTTGCTCAGTTGTGTCTGACTCTTTGTGACCCCATGGACTAGTAGCCCACCAGGCTCCTCCCTCCATGGGATTCTCCAGGCAAGAGTCCTGGAATGGGTTGCCATTTCCTTCTCCAGGGGATCTTCCCGACCCAGGGATCAAACCTGGGTCTCCCGCATTCCAGGCAGATGCTTTAGCCTCTGAGCCACTGGGGAACTGTGTCATACTGGATCATACTCATCAATAATTATTTTAAATGTAAATGGGTTGAATGGCCCAACCAAAAGACAAAGACTGGCTGAATGGATACAAAAACAAGACCCCTATATATGCTGTCAACAAGAGAGCTGCCTCAAACCTAGGGACACATACAGACTGAAAGTGACGGGCTGGAAAAAGATATTTCAAGCAAATGGAGACCAAAAGAAAGCAGGAGTAGCAGTACACATATCAGATAAAATAGACTTTGAAATAAAGACTGTGAAAAGAGACAAGGACACTACATAATGATCAAAGAATCAATCCGAAAAGAAGATATAACAATTATAAATTTGTATGCACCCAACATAGGAGCACTTCAATACATAAGACAAATGCTAATAAGTATGAAAGGCAAAATCAACAGTAACACAATAATAGTGGGAGATTTTAATACTCCACTCACAGCTATGGATAGATCAACCAAACTGAAAATTAGCAAGGAAACACAACGTTTAAATTTATACACTGTACCAGTTAGACCTAATTGATATCTATAGGACATTTCACCCCAAAACAATGAATTTCACCTTTTTCTTAAGTGCACACGGAACCTTCTCTAGGATATATCACATCCTGGGCCATAAATCTAGCCTTGGTAAATTCAAAAAAGGTGAAATCACTTCAAGCATCTTTTCTGATCACAATGCAGTAAGATTAGATGTCAACTACAAGGAAAAAACTATTAAAACACAAACATATGGAGGTTAAACAACACACTTCTGAATAACCAACAAATCACAGAAGAAATTGAAAAGGAAATCAAAATATGCATGGAAATAAATGACAATGAAAACACTACAACCCAAAACCTATGGGATTCAGTAAAAGCAGTGCTAAGAGGAAGTTTCATAGCAATACTGCTTATCTCAAGAAACAAGAGAAAAATCAAATAAATAACCTCACTTAGCACCTAAAGCAACTAGAAAATGAAGAATTGAAGAATCCTAAAGTTAGTAGAAAGAAAGAAATCGTAAAAAACAGAATAGAAATAAATGATAAAGAAACAAAGGAGAACTATAGCAAGAATCGACAAAACTAAAAGCTTGTTCTTTGAGAAAATAAATAGACAAACCATTAGCTAGACTCATCAAGAAAAAAAGGGAGAAGAATCAAATCACCAAATTAGAAATGAAATGGAGAATTCAAACAACACAGAAATACAAAGGATCATAAGAGACTACTATCAGCAACTATATGCCAATAAAATGGACAACTTGGAAGAAATGGAGGAATTCTTAGAAAAGTGTAACCTTCCAAAAATGAGCTAAGAAGAAATAGAAAATCTAAACAGACCCATCTCAAGCATGAAAATTGAAACTGTAATAAAAATTTTTCCAACAATCAAAAGCCCAGGTACAGATGGCCACACAGGTAAATTCTACCAATAATTTAGAGAAGAGCTAATACCAATCCTACTCAAACTCTTTCAGAAAATTGCAGAGAAAGGTAAACACCCAAACTCATTCTTTGAGGCCACCATCACCCTAATACCAAAACTGGACAGAGATGCCACAAAAAAGTAAACTACAGACCAATATCACTGATGAACATAGATGTAAAAATCCTGAACAAAGTTCTTGTAAACAGAATCCAACAACATATTAAAAAGATCATACATCATGATCAAGTGGGCTTTATCCTAGCGATGCAAGAATTCTTCAGTATTTGCAAATCAGTAAATGTGATACACCACATTAACAAACTGAAAAGTAAAAATTATATGATTATCTCAATAGATAAGAGAAAGCCTTTGACAAAATTCAAAAACCCATTTGTGATCAAAACTCTCCAGAAAGTGGGCATAGAAAGACCATACCTCAACATAATAAAAGCCATATATGATAAACCCACAACAAACATTATCCTCAATGGCGAAAATTGAAAGCATTTCCCCTAAAGTTAGGAACAAGACAAAGGTGTCCACTCTCACACTACTATTCAACATAGTTTTGGAAGTTTTAGCCATAGCAATCAGAGAAGAAAAACTAATAAAAGGAATCCATATTGGAAAAGAAGTAAAACTCTCACTGTTTGCAGATGACATGATCCTCTACATAGAAAATCCTAAAGACTCCACCAGAAAATTACTATAACTAATCAATGAATACAGTAAACTTGAAACATTATAAAATTAATACACAGAAATCCCTTGCATTCCTATACACTAACAATGAGAAGACAGAAATTAAGGAAACAATTCCATTCACCATTGCAACAAAAGAATACAATACTTAAGAATAAATCTACATAAATAAACAAAAGACCTATATATAGAAAACTATAAAATACTGATGAAAGAAATCAAAGATGACACAAATAGATGGAGAAACACACCATGTTCATGGATAGGAAGAATCAATGTAGTGAAAATGAATACACCCCCCGACACACACACACCCTCCACTTCCCCTCTGTAATTATTAGCAGTGTAGCTCATGACTGTTACTGTGTTTACAGTAAGCATCCTAGTGAATGAATCTTACCAATAAGTTTTATATGTTTATTTGATCACTACTGTTTCTTCTACCTCTTAATAGTTTGTCTTTTGCCCTAGTATACTAAAAAAATTATTATAGCAAGTATGTGTCAATATTACACTTTGATAGCTTTATGTCCCTAACATTATTTTTTCCTTACACAGAAAATTTCATTTTGAAAACCATGTTACCCTTACATCAGGCACTTTAGAGTAAGACTTTCTTCTTTTGACATAAAATATTTCATAAATTATCTGAAGTCTATAGGTCTTAAAAGTAAAACAAGTGGATGCAATTATTAGAATTCGGCCATTTTGATATAACTGCAAAGGTGATTATTGGCATTGAAACATGTATACTATCATATAAGAAACGAATTGCCAGTCTAGGTTCAATGCAGGATACAGGATGCTTGGGGCTGGTGCACTGGAATAACCCAGAGGGATAGTATGGGGAGGGAGGTGGGAGGGGGGTTCAGGAGTGGGAACTTATGTACACCTGTGGCGGATTCATGTTGATGTATGGCAAAACCAATACAGTATTGTAAAAAAAATACAAAAAAATAAGAATGTGATTGGTTTTTATTAGAACATATTTTAATATCTTTGCTAATGAATCTTAGCCTCAGTTGCCAATAGCTAGGACCACACTTGGAAACACTAAAAAACAATTCATACTTCTGCTTTCAATCATCTCAGGAATTAATCCTATGAATAGAGGAGCCTGGCGAGATACAGTCCATGGGGCTGTTAAGTGTCAGACATGACTTCGCAACTTAACCACCACCACCATGCCCACATTCAGCAACCCCCTAAAAAGCAATTCATACTTCTGCTTTTTTTTTTCAGTCTCAGAAACTACTATTATGCTGTCCCTCCTTTGATCAGAAAACATATTACTCAGTTTCTACACACCCTCTTCACCTAAACATCTATAAGAATTATCAACGGCCTTTTCCACCACTGGCTTTTTCTTCATAGTCTGCCTGGAGAGATAAGTGAAGCTGTGGCCATATTTTTTTTTCTTCCTTTTGAGTCCAGGTCCTTATCCTTTCATCAGAATTAAATGTAGGATGGTCAATTAGGAGTCATTCTTACAGTTTGCTTCTGTTTTGTCCTCTTCCACAGTAGGTCTGGAGAAGGCAATGGCACCCCACTCCAGTACTTTTGCCTGGAAAATCCTGTGGATGGAGAAGCCTGGTAGGCTGCTGTCCATGGGGTCGCCAAGAGTTGGACATGACTGAGCGACTTCACTTTCACTTTTCACTTTCACACATTGGAGAAGGAAATGGCAGCCCACTCCAGTGTTCTTGCTTGGAGAATCCCAGGGACGGGGGAGCCTGGTGGGCTGCCATCTATGGGGTCGCACAGAATCGGACACGACTGAAGTGACTTAGCACAGTAGGTCTGTTTGTGTTGCATTTAAAGGCCAACTCAGAGTTATGAATAATGTTCTTCATCACATCTTTGAAAGGGGAGTTATCATTTAATGAGGCTAACGGAGGAGTAAGATAAAAAGCCAGAGGCAGAATTTAAGGACATAATAGCCTAGTTTTCCAAAACTAATTAAAGATACTAATAAAAAAATAAGACTTAAGAAACCTTAGAAATCCCAAGAAAGAGAACAATTAAACACTCAGTATAGCATAATGAAAGTATAGATCACAAAAGATAAAAAAGTATAGGAAACCTTCAAAAGCAAAATATATTCATGAAAAAAGGCAATGTTTGAATTAACAGTTGACTTCTCAATAGCAGCAATGGAAGCCAAAAGCCAGTGGAGTGATATTTTCAATGTGGCAAAATAAATTGATATACAGCCTAGAAGAATACGCTCAATGAATGTATTTTTCACAACTGAAGGAGAAATACAAACTGAGTGGATGACAAAGTAATTAACGTGCTCTGCATCTTTCATATCATCTAGAAGAGGGAAGATATATTGATCCCCTTTAGAACTGAATAAGTTAAATATGCACACAATAATTTCTAGAGAAGCCACTAGAAGAATGGAAATGGAGTACGTATTATTTAAACTAATGGAAAGAACAATGTAGCAACAAGTAAAAAAATAATTTCAAAGAAAATAAAAAAGGAAAAAAGAAAATAAGCTGAAGCAATATAAAATAAATGTTACATATGAGCCCAATATGTGCTAAAATGTATATTAAATGTATATTAAATGTAAATAGGCTAAGCACCCCTGTTAAAAGACTAAATTTCTTAGAATGGATTGAAAAGTTCAACTATATTTAGTTTATACCAGGAATAGTTTTAAACATAAGTATATAAAAAGGTTAAATTAAAAGGGTGAAATAGGTTATATCACTGAATACTAATCAAAAGAGTAAATATAATGTTATACTGCTATCAAAAGTAATCTATAAAGGGACATAAAGAATTACTATAATGAAAGTGTTGCTTTCACTAGGAAACCAACACTATGGTATTATGTAACACTTGATTACATAGCCTCAAAATATATAATGCACAAATTTACAGAACAGTATGCAGATGAAAGTCACAGTCATGATAGGATATTATAGAGTATTTCTCTAAATTGATAGGTCAAAAAGTTAAACAAGTCATAAAGAATATAGAAAAAGTTTTGTATAGCACAATTAATAACTCACTCCAGTATTCTTGCCTGGAGAATCCCAGGGATGACGGAGCCTGGTGGGCTGCCATCTGTGGGGTCGACAGAGTCGGACATGACTGAAGCGACTTAGCAGCAGTAGCAGTAGATATCTATGTAACACTATGTCCAACTAATAAATAGTACAACCTTTTAAATCATAAAATATTAAAAACTGACCATATAATGAGCTATTTGCAAGTTTCAATTTTTAAAAAAAGTGTGTTCTCTGACCTCAGTGAAATTGAACTAAAAATAAATAGCATAAAGATAGCTACCTCATATGTGTGGAAAATTGTTTTTAAAAAATTCTAAATCCACATTTAAAAGAAGAA
This sequence comes from Oreotragus oreotragus, assembly GCA_006410675.1. NCBI lineage: Eukaryota > Metazoa > Chordata > Mammalia > Artiodactyla > Bovidae > Oreotragus > Oreotragus oreotragus. The sequence goes on along the minus strand of SJYX01000557.1, from coordinate 8,256 downwards.
ATCACAGTGGATACCAGAGAGTAGTCTGCACAGAATGAAAACAAGCTATATTAAAGATTATGACAATCAGTTCAATTGGAATTTAAAAGGAAAATTTTCACCTTAAGTATATATATTATAGAAACAATTTCATTGCAAAATTATAATATATGGATATATGTTTAAAACTAGATAAATACCATTAGAATTATACCAAATAAAGTAGATGGAAGCAAATAATAAAATTAAGAGAAGTATCAGCTGTGACTGACTCTTTGAGACCCCATGTACTGTAGCCCTCCAGGCTCCTTTGTCCATGGAATTCTCAAGGCAAGAATACTAGAGTGGATTGCCATTCTCTTCTCCAGGAGATCTTCCCAACCCAGGGATCAAACCCAGGTCTCCTGCATTTCAGGCAGATTCTCTACTGTCTGAGACACCAGGGAAGCCATTTAATGAAAAGGAAAATAACCATTCAATAGAGAAGATTAGCAAGGTCAGAATTTGGTCTTCAAAATGACTAATAAAATTGACAAAATGTTTTTTATTGAGGAAAAAATAGTTAAAGGAAAATACCCATTACCTGGAACAAAACCTGAGACACAATCAAAGATGCTGCATTTACAACCTTATATATTTGGAATCAATATAAGATCACAAGGCCTACAATGTAATACAGCACATTAGCAGAAGGAAAGACAAAACCAACATAAATGTCTCAACTGATGCAGAAAAACATTATACAAATTTAAGACCTTTTCATTATTCAAAGTCTCAATGAACTAGGAATACAAGGCCAAACTACCTCAACATAATAATTTTCATATATAAGAAGCCTATGGCTAACATCATAATCAGTGCTTAAAAACTAAAAGCTTTTTTCTTTCAGTAAGGCAAGAACTCTTGCTCTCACCACTTCTATTTAACACAGTATTGAAAGTCCTAGCTAGTTTTTAGGCAAGAAAAATAAAAATAGTATCCACATTGGGAGTGAAGAAGTATACTCATCTTTGTTTGCAGGTGACATGGCTTTATATGTAGAAAAACCTGAAGATTTCATAAATATCCTTGTTAGTACTAATAAACAGTAATTAAACTGCAGGATATGTCAACTCAAAAATTAATTGTTTTTCTATATTCTAATAATTAACCATGTAATTATGGCAGCCCACTCCAGTACTCTTGCTTGGAGAATCCCATGGAGGGAGGAAGCTGGTAGGCTACTAGTCCATGGGGTTGCAAAAGAGTTGGACATGACTGAGCAACTTTACTTTCTCAACCATGTAAGAGAGAAATTAAGAAAATGATCATATTCCCAACAGAATTAAAAAAAAAAAAAACAAACATCTGGGAATAAACTTAACCAAGAAAGTGAAACACTTGTATAACTAAAAATGATAAAATATTGCTTAGATAAACTAGAGAAGATAGAAACAAATGGTGAGTTATCCTGTGTTCATAGACTGGAGGACCTGATATTCTTAAAATGTTTGTACTACCCAATGCAATCTCTGAATTAAATGAGACCCCTATCAAAATCCCACTAGTAATTTTTTTTTTAGCATACGTAGAGAATTCCATCCTAAAATTCATATGTCATCTCAAGGGACCTGGAATAGTAAGAAAAATCTTGAAAAAAGAACAAGGTTGGGGACTTCACAATTCCTGATTTCAAACCATGCTACAAAGCTATAGTAATCAAATCAGTGTGGTACTTGCATAAAGACAGAATTATAGACCAATGGAAGAGAACAGAGAGACCAGAATAAACCTTCCTGTATGTGGTCAAATGGTCTTGTATGAGAGTACCAAAATCACACAATGAAGATAATGTTCTTTACCCAAAAATTTGTATTAGGGAAACTGGATATGCATCTGGAAAAAAAATGAAATTGGGTTCTTTTCTTCATGCATTGAAAAATGAATTAAAGACCTAAATAAGACTTATAAAATAAACATTAGACAGAAAACCGACTCTTTGTGGCCCTGTGGACTATAGTGCATCAGGTTTCTCTGTCCATGGGATTCTCCAGGCAAGAATACTGGNCTAAATAAGACTTATAAAATAAACATTAGACAGAAAACCGACTCTTTGTGGCCCTGTGGACTATAGTGCATCAGGTTTCTCTGTCCATGGGATTCTCCAGGCAAGAATACTGGAGTGGGTTGCCATGCCCTCCTCATAATACTCTATGGGAAAAAAATGGATAACTACTCTTACCTACAGCAATGAGAATATATTTCCCTGGTATAATACTGGGCAAGCAAGTCATTGAAAAGGTATACAGTATTATCCCATTTATATAAATTTCAGAAACTAAAAACATTAAACTGTAGCTTTTAGGAATGAATGGATATGTGGTAAATTATACAGAAAGTAAAGCATGATAATTATATGAATGAAGACTTTAATTGCCTCTCCAAGGAGGGACAGATAGAAGATATTGGGAGGGAGCTTTCTAGTGTACCAGCAATACTTGATTACTTGATTCAGATGGTGGTAACATAGGCATTTGCTTTTTAATGACTTTTAAGCTGTATATATTTTTTCTCTTTTGTATAAATTATATTAATTGATATCTTGTAATAGGAAAAAAGAAACCCTTTTTCTGAACTGCCTATTTCCTTCTGAGTTATTCTTTTGTTTATTTTTGTCCTCTTTTATGGTGTTGGTTAAGAAAAGTTATGACCAACCTAGACAGCATATTAAAAAGCAGAGACATTACTTTGTCCACAAAGGCCCATCTAGTCAAGGCTATGGTTTCTTCAGTAGTCATGTATGGATGTGAGAGTTGGACTATAAAGAAAGCTGAGCACCAAAGAACTGATGCTTTTGAACTGTGGTGTTGGCGAAGACTCTTGAGAGTCCCTTGGGCTGCAAGCAGATCCAACCAGTCCATCCTAAAGCAGGTCTAATGTTGAAGCTGAAACTCCGATACTTTGGCCACCTGAGGCAAAAACCTGACTCATTGGAAAAGACCCTGATGCTGGAAAAGATTGAGGGCAGGAGGAGAAGGGGACAACAGAGGACGAGATGGTTGGATGGCATCAATGACCCAATGGACATGGGTTTGGGTGGACTCCAGTAGTTGGTGATGGACAGGGAGGCCTGGCGTGCTGCGGTTCATGGAGTCTCACAGATTTGGACACAATTGAGCAACTGAATTGAACTGAACTGATGGTGCTGGTTTTTGTCATGTTCTAATGAATGTGTTTGATCGTCCATGTTTATACATATCTAGATTCAGTTGTTTCGGAAAAGGCAATGGCGACCCACTCCAGTACTCTTGCCTGGAGAATCCTATGGACGGAGGAGCCTGGTAGGCTGCAGTCCATGGGGTCGCTAAGAGTCAGACACGACTGAGTGACTTCGCTTCCACTTTTCACTTTCATGCGTTGGAGAAGGAAATGGCAACCCACTCCAGTGTTCTTGCCTGGAGAATCCCAGGGACGGGGGAGCCTGGTGGGCTGCTCTCTATGGGGTCGCACAGAGTTGGACACGACTGAAGCGACTTAGCAGCAGCAGCAGCAGATTTAGTTGTTTAAGTAACCACCATTAAGTTTCCTCTACAGTTTGATTTCCTCGAAAGGCTTGCTTTTTGACTGGAATGGCTAACTGCAAGTTTTATATAAGGGTATACTCTATTTAGTATCTCATGTTACTAACCTCTTCCTTTTCCTTTGTCTTCCTCTTTTTCCCCATATACATCCTCTTCCTCTCCATGACCTCTTCCTTCTCTTTCTTCCTCTTCTACTCCTCTGATGTCTGGCTTCCATAACAGTACACTCTCCTGCTTTTCTTTCTTCTCCTCTCTCCATTCTTTTCTTGCCTTTTTCTTTCTCGTCTTACTGTCATGGGAGTATAGATATTTCCTAACTTTTAATCTTGACTCTTTGTTCTTTATTCAGTCTTCAAGAATTTAGTTAAGACTTAAAAACAGTTGGACCCCAATACCTTTATCTCTACCAATTTCAGTCTGAATTCTGGGGAACCAGAGGACTAATACCCTGACACCATTTGTAGACCATTTATGTAAACATTTACTGAGCATAGATTAGGTTCTGGATACTGTGTAAGCACTATTTGGGAAGAGAAATATTTAAGCCAGTAAATATTGTCAAGTGCTGTAGGTTCTCAGTTACTGCTTTGTGTTGAAATGTAGACTACAAAGGAGGTAGGGGTTCCTCCTGGGCAGGTGAGAAATCAGGAAGACTTATAAAGTTATGCATGATCTGAGTGTTGAAAGTTGAGTGTTATTATGAAAAAAAGAAAACATTGGAGAAGTGAAGAAAGAAAATGGGGAAAACATCAAATGAGCAAACCTGAATGCCCATAAAAAAAATGTGAAAATCTTTTGTATGAGTTACTGAGCAAGATTGTAATTAATTAAAGCAACAATATCATGTTAAACCCCTCTGATGGACAAATATTAAAGAGTCTGATGAGCCAAATATATTCAGTTTATCCTATCTGAATGCATTTCCTTCTTGCTTCATGAAACTGACATGTATGGACTACAACAATGGGTTCCTTTGTCCTAGCAGAATATCAGAGAATAGGAGGAAACACACCCAAAATAAGATTCTGAAATAGAAATTATTCTTATATTTGAGGATTGAAGTAGTAATTTCTTTGCTGAAGAGAAAGGGTACCTGGGTAATCATTGGTGTTTAGTGGCACACAGGTATGGAAATCATCTCTAGCTCCTGTATGAATCACATAGATGGCAGCCAAATTTTCCACTTCTAGATCAAAGTATAACCATGTTTATATCATGCCGTGAATAGTAATATAGGTGATGGGATTTTATGTGTTCCCTGTGTTTGGAAGATACATTTTTCATCTGTATGAAGGACGAGAACATAAAATCTGTTTATTATGGTTATTAAGATAATATTTAATTTTTTACGTTTTAACTTTTAATATAGTAAATATAAATAGATAAGCTCAAGTTTTGTCTAAGGCCACATAAGCGAAAGGTCTTTAAGATTCTAAGTAATTTTAAAGAATATTAAGCCTTCTTGAGGTCAAAAAGTTTGACAGCCACTACTGTAAGAGAAATGCTTCAGAAAGTGAAACCCAAGGAATACTGTTTTTTATTTTTTAAAGCAGTAATGCTTATCACATATTCATGTTTTCTGAACAATTTTCTGACATAAACTAATCTACTGATACCTTCCAAGTGATAATAAATTCTCAAAATTTTGCTCCTCAGAAGCAGTGATATTATTTCAGTATACTTTGTATTTTTAAGTATGTCAAACTTGGATCAAAACCACTGGTGAGAATCACTGTTTATCAAAGAATGCTAGAATTGGAGTGCTAGAAATCATCTAGTCCAGTGATAATTTAAGATTGTCTACAGACCTGTATCTTAATTATTGCAATTATTTCTGAGTCTTAGAAATTTTGGGGAATCCTAGCGATTTTGATTCAGAAGGTTTATGGGGATGGTATGTTGGGCAGAAATCTGTAATTTACAAAAACTCTGCCAAAGTATTTTGATGCCTAGCCAAATCTGAGATTAATAATCTGGTCCAACCCTATTATTTCCAATCCAGGGTTTGGAAAACTATGACTGGTAGGCCAAATCCAACCTAGCATCTGTTTTCATAAATAAACTTTTATTGAAACATAACCATATCTGTTTCCTTATGCATTGTTTATTCATGCTTCTGTACTACAACAGCTGAGTTGAGTAGTTACAACAGAGACTTCATGGCCCTCAGAACATAAAGTATTTAGTATCTGATCCTTTATGGAAAAAGTATGATGACCTCTGTGACAGAAGAAAAACAATAAATTTAGAAGTTATAAAGATTTTTCATTCAATAATAAGTAGGATAATTCCAATTAGAAGTCAGGTCCAGTGCAGTTTTCACCATACTTCATAAGCTTTTCAACACAAAAACTATGTTGAAGATAATTTGTGCTAATGGTAAATTTTTGATATACTTATGTTAAATAGTAAGCTGCTATAGTGCATTTAAATTGGTTTGATTTGGAAGAGACAGATTTGAGGTCAGCATTTTCTAGACCAAAGTTGAGAGGCAAAAGGGCCAGAAGATATTTTGCTTTCAACCTTACGGCCATGGCTCAAGTTTTCTTTTCAATTGCTGATTTGAAGGAAAGTGTTCAAGCAATAATAATTGCTGCCATTTATTTTTTGCTCTTGTAAATGTCAAATACTAGAAATTTTTATACATAATCACAATGATTTTGAAATTTCCTCTTGAATTCCTCCTCTACCCAAGTGGTTTCAAGAACTGCTCTGCATTTTTCTGTTGTATAAACTGGGCTTCCCCATGAAGCTTTAATTTGAAGAAAAGTTTTGGGGTTAAAAAGTAAATACTTGTGAATCACTGCATTGTCTCATTTACTGATTATAACTTCCCCATGAGGTTAGTATTATGTTAACTTTAGAGATGAGGAAATTGTTAGCTGTGACATTGAGTCTCAAACAAAAGATAGAATTTGAAATGTTTGTTAGAATGGAAGGAAAGAATGTGTTCCTACTATCAAGTTGTTCTCATACTGAAGGAATGCAGTTCAGTAGAAATCTTAGGAGTTGTCCTAGATTAGATGATTGAAGGAACATATTGATTTCAAGAAGAAAATGAAAAATGAAGATGTGGACAGCTTTGTTTTGATAGACCATCATCATATTTATAAATCTCTTTGTCAATGAATCTAACTAAAGTAATTTTGATTCATATTTCTTGGTGTTCATCATCTATTTTGTTCTCTGAGTGAGACAAAGGAGATGAGGTCTCATGCCCTAACTGCCTGAGAAAAAGGCATCTGTGGTATGATAATGCAGAGTTTGGTTGATTGCCTTTAGAAAAATAGTTCGGCCTTGTTACACATGTTTTGGAAGCCAAGATTCAAATGTTGGTGGTTTGGCCAGGTAGCTGTCTTGAACTTGTCTAGTGTAAGGAGTTTCTGCTTTCCAGAAGGCCCAAGTTTAAATCTTTTTCTTCTTCCTTTTCCTTTTAAAGATATGGACCACAACTCTCATCCAAATCATCTCACTTAACCCAGATGTATATCTTAACAAAATTATTTCTCTTCCATAAAGATTCTGGTACTCTTGTGGTCACAAAGGTAATAAAATGAAAGAGTGTACGACTCTCTTAAAATTCAGCCTCATTACTTGGAAAACAGCACTTTCTTATTTAAAAGATGGAAGCCATTGATCAAAATGTAAGTTTGTATAGCTAAATGGAATGAGAATGAGCTTTGGCGTTTGAGAGGCATGAATCAAAATATTATTTTTACCATTGATTAGTGATGTGATATTTTGTTAGCTACTTTAGTGCTCTGTGTCAATTTTCTTATGTGTAAAATGGAGATAATAATTTTATGTCCTGTTCTGGTGTGTGTGTTTATATAGCCACATTATGATGTAGACATTATTATGCCCATTTTACACTCACCAAAACGTGACTATACATATGTTGAGATATACATCTATATTGAGATATATATTTATATATGTAGATATATTATGAGATAGATATGATTTTATATCTATCATGATAAAATAAGTATAAAGAAACTAGAACTGTGATAACACAAATTAATTTATGTAAAAGTTATAAAATAGAATTAGCAAGGTACCTAGTAAATGTTCAATAAATGATATATTATTTCTCTTGTTATTAGAACACAGGTGGTATTCAATAAACATCTGGGATTTTGAAAGAACATTCCTTACTTCTACCATGACAAATAGGATGTCCTCTGAAATCAATAAGTCCTTATAAATTAAAGTAAAAAATCACAATAATATTGTCAAAAAGGTATGTTTTTATTCAAGTCCTAAAAATACAGTTGTGGAGAACAGCTTTTTATTCAGTTATTTAGGTTAAAGCATTAATTTTTTGGAAAGAACAGAAAAAAAGTGGAAAGTTTAAAGCACAACTGAATATTTCCATGGTTTGAATTTATTTTTCCTGATAGGTTGAATATATATTTTCTCATCTCAAGCATTTTTTAAAAAATCTACCTCACATTTCCTGTTTTATATAACTTCTGGTAGTAATGAGGAAGTTAATCAAATTATTTCACATTGGAAGTAGTATGTTTAGTCCTTAAGTTCAATTCAGTTTAGTCCTTCAGTTCAGTTCAGTTTAGTCATTCAGTCATGTCCGACTCTTTGCGACTCCATGAACTGCAGCACGCCAAGCCTCCCTGTCCATCACCGACTCCTGGAGTTCACTCAAACTCACATCCATTGAGTCGGTGATGCCATCCAGCCATCTCATCCTCTGTCA
>SJYX01000556.1:63850-119241 GCA_006410675.1 Oreotragus oreotragus | reverse complement strand
CCGCAGTTCCACTTATAACAATATTGGAGGAGGAAATGTCAACCTACTCCAGGACTCTTGCCTGGAGAATCCCATGCACAGAGGAGCTACACTGCATATGTCCCAAAGAGTTGGACACAACTGAGCAACGGTACACACACACTATAATAAACGTTAAGTAAACGTGGTCTCTCTTTCTTTCTCTCTCAGAATGTTTCATTGTTCAAATTTGATGTCTTTTCCATCTTAACTAAGCATTGATCATATACCATGGCAACAACTTTTGCAAGTTTGCAGTGTGACAGCAAAGCTAGCAGGGATTTATATTTCCTTCATAATTTCACAGGTGAAAGATTCATTCTTTTGTAAATCTTAACAACCTTAGCATTCTTTTTTTTCTTTCTTTTCTTATTAAGTTCAGAAATTTCACCTTTTCACCTAAAGGGAAGCACTTTATGGCTTCTCTTTGACATATCTGAATTACCAGCATCATTACTCTTGTGCTTTGGTACCATTATTAAGTAAACTCAGGCTTGCTGGAACACAAACACCATAATACCATGACAGTCGATCTGATAGCCAAAAGGACTTCAAAGATACTCAATGAGGAAAAAGAGAGGATTCACTTCCCAGGCAGGATGGGGCTAGATGCCACAGGATTTCATCACAGTACTCAGAATGGTGTGTGGATTTAAAACTTATAAGTTGTATATTTCTGAAATTTTCCGTTTATATTTTCAGACTGCAGTTGACCATGAGTAACTGAAACAGCAGAAAGTGAGACCCTGCGTAAGGGAGAACTACTGTCTTTGTTAAATATTCTTGCTTAGACTAATGATGGATATTGTTTACAGTTTTCTTCTACTTCCTTGTCTTACTTTGGTGTCAGAGTAATACTAGCTTCATAAAATAACTTGGAAGTGTTCCCTTTCCTTCTGTTTTCTCGACAAAGATATGTAGCATTGGTTTTAATTATTCTTTGAATGTTTGGTAAAATTCTACAGTGAAACTATCTTGGTCAAGAATTTTCCTTAAGACTTCTCTTTGATACATTATATTTAAAAATGTGTTGTTTAGTTTCCAAGTGTTTGAATATTTCACACTTTTCACTCTGTTAGTAGTTTTAGTTGGATTCTACTGTAGTCAGAGAACACCCTCTGTATGATTTCAATTCTTTTAAATGTGTAAAGGTTTGTTTTGGGACTCAAGATATGAACTAGCTTGGTGTATGTTCTAGGCACACGTGAAAATAATGTGCATTCTACTATTACTGGATGAAGTGTTCTAGAAATGTTGATTAAATCCTGCTGATTGCTAGAATTGCATCATTTTTTATAGTCTTGCTTATTTTCCTGCCTAGTTGCTCTATCAATTGTTGGGCAAAGGGTGTTGCAGTCTCCAGCAATGACTGTGGATTTGTCAATTTCTTCTTTCAGTGCCATCAGTTTTTGCTCCACGTAATTTGCAACTCTGTTTTTTAATACAAACACATTTAGAATTACTTTTTTTTTTTGGTGGATTAACCCTTGATACAACATTTCTCTGTTTTTGGTAATTTTCTTCACTCTGAAGTCTGTTTTATCTAATATTAATACAGCCACTTTTGTTTTTCATTGGTTATATTACTTTTTTTTTTTTTTTACTTTATTTTACTTTACAGTACTGTATTGGATTTGGCATACATTGATAATGACTTCTATTGTTATATTTGAAGTGAGTTTGTCATAGACAACATATAGTTAAGCAATATTTTTTATTCCACTCTGGCAGAGAGGGGTAAAGTATATTAGTACTTAAGTTCACCACTTAAACTTTAGAACTTAAGTTAACTGTATTTTTCCTTCTCTTTGCTTTCACTGTTTGCCCTTTCTATTTTCTTTTTCCTGCTTTTTTGTTTGTTCCTTGAATTTTTTAAGAATTTCATTTTTATTTATTTATGATATGTCCATTTGTATAGCATTTTTAATAGTTGCTCTAAGCATCACACTATTTACACATAGATTATTATATAATTTCTACTGGTATTGCCATTTTATTAGTTCAAGTGAGTTAAAACACCTTACTTCCCTTTATGGAGAACAAAAGCTTCTTGTATTTACCCATATTTTTAGTTACCATGATTTTTCTTCCTTCCTAATAGTCTAAGATACTTAGCCCTTATTTTAGGGTAGATGACAAACTCTCTTGCTTTATCTCCAACTGAGCATGCCTTTATTTCTTCTTCATTCTTAAAGGATTATTTTCACTAGGTATAGGATTCTAGTTGACAACTCTATTTTCAACACTTGAAAACAAAATTGTGATACTTCATTCTGATCTCCATGGTTTCTGATGAGAAATCTGCTGTTGTCTGAATAGATTTCTTCCTGGTGGTAAAGTTTCCCATGGCTTCCCTGATAGCTCAGTGGGGGAAAAAAAAAAAAAAAAATTCACCTGGCAATGCAGGAGATGCAGGTTCAGTCTCTAGATCAGGAAGATACCCTGGAGTAGGAAATGACATCCCACTCTAGTTTTCTTGCCTGGGAAATCCCATGAACAGAGGAGCCTGATGGGCTACAGTCTGCTGCTGCTGCTGCTGCTAAGTCGCTTCAGTCATGTCCAACTCTGTGCGACCCCAGAGACGGCAGCCCACCAGGCTCCCCTGTCCCTGGGATTCTCCAGGCAAGAACACTGGAGTGGGTTGCCATTTCCTTCTCCAATGCATGAAAGTGAAAAGTGAAAGTGAAGTCGCTCAGTCGTGTCCGACTCTTCACGACCCCATGGACTGCAGCCTACCGGGCTCCTCCGTCAATGGGAGTTTCCAGGCAAGAGTACTGGAGTGGGCTGCCACTGCCTTCTATGGAGTCAAGAAAGAGCCAGACAGGACTTAGTAACTATGCAATAAAGTTTCCCAACCCCTGGCTGCATTCAGGATTCTTTTTCTTTTCCTTTTGAGGATTGTAATAATTGTGAGTCTTGGTCTGGATTCCTTAGGTTTTTCTCATATTTGAGACCTACTCAGCTTCTTGAACTTGTAGCTTTATATGTCTGGACAAATTTTGGAAGTTTTCAGCGATTATCTCTGAGTACTTTTTTAACCCCACAATCTTTCTTCTCAGACTGCAATGACACAAATATTAACTTTTAAAATAACTCCAAAGGTTCCTGGACCTCTTTTAACTTTTATTTGGGGGGCTCTATTTTTTCTCTGTTGTTTCTCTGTCCATGGGGTTTTCCAGGCAATAGTGCTGGAGCGGGGTGCCACTGCCTTCTCCAGCTCTCTGTTGCTTACACTGGCTAATTCTATTTTTTCCCATCTTTTGTTTCCCCTATTCTTTCTTGTGCATCTGAACCCATTCGTTACCACCTGTTGACTTTCTCTTTCACTTACTTTGACATCCTCCTGGTTCTTAGTATGTATGATTTTCTGTTGACACCTGGACATTATTATTTTAAAATCATGAGAATCTAGATCTTGATTAAACTTTCTGTGTTACTTGGGCTTTCCTGACACCATTCCAGGAGGGGAATTGAGGGTGCCAATTGTTACCGCCAGGTGGAAGCAGAAGTCCAGATTCTCCTCTCAGCCTCCGTCCTGTCCTCTTGGGGAAGACCCCCCATTACTGCGGAGCAGGCATTCTTGGGGAATTCTGGCTCCGCATGTGGTCTGCAGTGACACTCCAGTGAGGATGACCTCATTACTGCTAAGTACCAGGGAGGACCTGACTCCCCACAGCCTCTCTGACACCACCTCAGTGGAGAGGTGAGGACGTCTCACTATTGCCAGGTAAAGTAATAGTGCAAACTCTGAATGTATCTTCGATGAGACCACTGTGGATGGGGTGTTGAGACAGGTCGTATTACCGTGTAGATCAGTGTCCTGGCTTCCTATTTGGCTTTCTCTGACACTACCTCAGCATGAGTGTTGGAGAACTCATTCCAGCCTCATAAGAGTGTAGGTCTCAACTCCCCACTTAACCGTCACTGACCTAGATAGATCAGAGCCACACATTTTTATATAGTGTTTGCCTGGAATAAAGTGTTTTGTTCTATTTTTTGTCTTCAATTTTCCATATTACTAGGTTAGGCCTCCTACTCTGTGGTCTTTTGGATGGAGAAACTGAACTTCGATTGGGACTCTTTTTTTTTTTTTTTTTGTCTATTCATTTTTTTTGTTTCTTTATTTGCTTGTTTGTTTGTTTTATATTTGCCAGCTCCTTCAAGTCCAGATCTAAGATGTAAGACACAAGAGACCCAGGGACTTTGCCACTGTATTTCTTCTAGTCCTCTAGGGCCATGCTGGTCTGCCCTCTTCCTGATTTTCAGTGTTCTATCATATATTTGATATCTGATATTCATAAATTTTAGTTGTTTTTTTTTTTTTTAACAAGGAGCAATAGAGAAACATGTAAGTACTATATCCTCCTAGAAGAATTTTGTATCACACATTTTTAGGTTAATAACTAAATATTTTATTCAACATTTACATATGATTTTTCTTCTTATTAGAAGCTTGCAAATATAAGACATCTTACACAGTGAAATAACGGGAATTATGGTAATTGGAATAAATATTTGATGTTATTATTTGACAATAGGTTTTTAATTATATTTTAAATAAACTGTGCTAATATTGAAAGGAATTATGTAGATTATTTACAATTTCATCCAGTATTATTTTTTAAAATGTGAATATATATGATAACCCTGCAAACATTCATTACATTTAAAAGAATACATATCACCCTAATGGTTTTGGTATTTCAAGCAGGGGACAAAATAACCTTTGTAATGCCAAGCTTCATGTTTCAAGGAAATATGCAGAAGGCAGAAAAAGGAAAGGACATATCTTGATTAGTTATTAATGGGAGCTCTGGGAACTTCCTGGAAAACAGTGCATTCATCCCTTTGGTGCATGAAGGTCTTTATATTCTTAAGACAAAATGATAATGATATTTAGGTTAGCTAAAGAGTGGAAAGAGTATTGTGAAAAGATACATATTCTTAGGGTAATCAATTTTGAGAAAGGGTGAATATGAATAATGAGCATATGGAATTGTCCTTGACTGTGGACCAAAGGGTTATATATATCCATGTTTGAAGGTCATTTGTTCAAAACAAAGTTTGCTTAATTGAAATATCCGTCTAGACCTTCAGCCTAGAGGATAGATAAAAGTAGATATTTTTCTCTAACTGTATTTAGAATTTTTCTTGACTGTTGATGCAGAATGAGTTATAGTGCTTGATAGTCATCTTATAATTTCATTTACATATAAAGATTGAGTTTTACCTCCAGCTATTAGAGAAAAAAGTTACTGAAAAGAAAGCTAATATGTGATTGTAGCTGAAGTTTCTAGTAGATGCTTTCAAAAGCTGTGTTTTAGTAACTGATAGATATGACTAGGGGGTCTGTGGCTGTTTGTGAGGAAAGCATTTAACCAGTGTAGATTTATGTGCTTTTTAAATGGCCAAAACACTTTTCTCCACTTTTTATTTTTAGTAAATAACCAGTCTTCCCTTGATGGCACAAAAGCAATACCTTGGAAGAGAAGCAGGAAATGGATCTGTTTGTGTTTATTCCATTACCTGGATAGACATCATAGAAAAGCAATCAGGACAGGTGTCTTAATCCATTCAAGCTGCTATCATATAACACCATGGATTGGATGGCTTAAAAACAACAAAAACGTATTCCTCATAGCTCTGAAGGCTGGGAAGTCCATGATCAAGGTGTTGAAAGACTGAGTGTGTGAGGAACCCATTTCCTGTTTCATAGACAGCTGCTTTTCACTGTGTTCTCACATGGTGGAAAGGGGTGGGGATCTCTCTGGTGCCTCTTTTATAAGAGAAGTAATCCTTTTCATGAAGACGCCACCTTATGACCTAATCACATGCCAAAGGCCCCACCTCCAAATACCATCACACTGGAGATTGTTTCAACATATGAATTTGGGGAGGGCAACAGGACAGATGTTCAGCCTATAGCAGAACAGGAATGGCTCAGCATAGAATGGGAGGAAGGGGCAAAGGTGTCTGTCTTCCGTTCTCATTGCCTCTCCTGCTATAGCTTCTCAGGTCTCAAGAAAAGAAGGTCAAGGCTGTGACACGAACTGAAAGCCAGTAGTTTGAAATAGGTGCCACACATTAAGGTGTGAGTATATGGGAGGTAGTTTGAAAGAAACATCTATGAAAACTAAATAAACTAATCTGGGCCCTGAGCTGCCCAAAGAAATCACATGGCTTTACTCTTGGCTAAGTGCTGAGGCATCAGATGCATGGGCAGAGCCCTGACCCAGTGTCTGGCCTGTGCTCTGGGCCTCCTTCTCCTCTCCTCTTCCTGATCATCTTCCTCCCATTCTCACCCTTCTCCTTAGGGAACCATCAAGGTTTTGCCAACATGTATGTGTTGAGGGTAAGGTAAGTTTTTTTCAGGCTGTAGAGCATCTTCTTATATCTCAGTGACAGTGATCTGAAACCTTAGTTGCACATTGAAATCCTTTGAATAGCTTCATAATTATGCAATGCCCAGACCCATCTCCATACCAAGTAAAGCAGTTTTCTAAGCTAGGGGCCTAGTGTATGTATTTTTTTTAATACTTCCTTAGGTGGTTTGAATGTACAGAGGGGATGAGAACTGATGATCTAGAACATTTCCAGTCCAGTTTGTCCCCACAGTCCAAATTTCCTCCTTCCTCTGTGGATAGAAGAATGTGGCTCTCATGGAAAGGACCTTCGACTCAGGAAGGAGGGGCCCTGCCTTGGGCGTGTGAGGCCCTGCTGTGGCCATCCTCTGTGTTCCTCTCCATTATCTGTGGAGAGAGAAGATCTGATCTTTGGGGACGTGCTTCCCCATTCTGCATTGCACTCTAGGTCCCAAGACTTTTGAATTGACTGTCCAGATGGCTCCGAGTCTGCTTCTGGGGTCCCTGAGGTCTCTTGCCTGGAGCCAGACACACAGTAGTGCTTTGTCCCTTTAGGGCTTCCAGAAACACAGTCACTTCCGGTCACGTGGTTGGAGCTCAGACACTGGGGCTAGATGTCCACGGACATGACGCAGAGCCCTGCTTGATGGGCTGTGCTCTGGGACCGGGGATATGAAGAGAAGCGGAGGGTGAGGGACCTGGTCCCAGGCTAACTCTCCAAGGATGGCACTTTGACAGGCTGAGGAAATTCCAAGTTAGAACCTGGCCTTCCCAGCTGATATCAAGCTGTAACTGTTAAGAAAGGAGAATATAATATATCTTATTTAACAGTTTGTTTGTTTGATTTATAACATTCAAGTGATGTAAAACATGGTATTTGTACTCCCACATTTACGCTTTTCAGGGTCCTGAAAATGTGAGGGTCTGGCCTGCACTGCAGCTATGGGGCCAGAAGTCTATTTCTGTGGGCCTATATCCTAGGATTCGAAGATGCTGGTCTGAGGGATGCTTTCTGACTTTCTGGTACCTTCCTTCTGTTGCCCACATGATCTCTGCCCAGCTAAGGCTCACCCCTTGCTTCCTCTCTAGTTTCCTGGCAGCTTGGGTGCGAGTTCTTTCTGCTCTTGCATGCTGTCAGACATAGTGGGGTCATATAGTACGGGATGCATAGGTTTGGAGGACAGACAGTTATAACTTCTCATTCTGGATCTGCCACTTGTATGACTGACCTCAGGTGACATTATTAACCTTTCCAAACCTTGGCTTCTTCCTCTGTAATCAGAGTTAACAGTACCTGCCTGGCACAGGAATGGAGCAGCTAAATGAGGAAATGTGAGCATGAACCAGAAAAGAATTGCTTCTCTTTTTCAAGTAAAGCCGATCCATTTCAAAACAACACTTCTCCTTTACATCCCTCATTTATATTTTCTGGACTTAACTGACTTGTTTCCATTTTTCTTCTTGTGATGCATTTCTAAGTCTTCTTGCTTCTAACTGCACATGTGTGTGGAAGAGTGTGCCCTTCATATATCAACATGACAACTAGCCTGCCATGAGGAGGCTGAACACTTTGAGATTTTTTATGACAAGAACCTGTTCATATTTCTCCTTTGCGAGCATCTCTTCTTCTCCCCACACCATCACCCTGTTTAGTATCCTGCAGTGTGGATGTGAAACAGGTATGTGGATGAGCTTGGTCACTGAAGCCCAGGCCACTCAGACAACCGCCCTAAGTAGATGCTGGTGACCTGAACCAGTATGGAGTCCATGCTGTATTACAGCCTACTTTCAGTATTTCACAATGAGTCTATAAGCTCCTGGTTCAAAACCCATTCCTGGGTATATCAGGCCTGCATAGCAAGTGTTTAGTAAATGTCCATCATGTGGAAGAATAAGTAAGTGATGGAAAATGCAACCGTGAGTTGAAGCCCTGTGTTTGTTGTGGGCCTGTTTGACCTTCAGTAACAGGCAAGCCACGTGCGCATTTGTTGGCTATTCTAGTAAACTGTAAGAATAAATAAACACTGACTGGATGGTGAAGAGATGTCTGTTGAGTGGATAGAGGGCTGCACTCAGGCATTGAACTGCTCTACACACTGAAAGTATTGACCCTTCCTATCTATCCATTTCTTTCTATATAAAGTAGACCTGTGATATCTGCCCAAACAAGGAAAAGTATTTAATACATTGCAGTGCTCTTGCTGACTGCTGTGAATTCTTTGGGATTTCTGTTACTATAAGTCAATCAATCGATAACATCGATTAACAGGAAACTTGAATGGCTACCCATTCCAGTATTCTTGTCTGGAGAACTCCATGGACAGAGGAGCCTGGTGAGGCTCCTCTATGAGGTTGCAAAGAGTCAGACACTACTGAGCAGCTACTGCTGGCTGTGCGTATATGAGTTCTTAAGAGGAGATATATATTTCTTATTATTTGAAATTCCTCTTAATTGTGCAGCACTTATGTTTGCTTTTGTCCCAGGCTTGTCTTTGTTATGTGTCCACTTGTGCATAGGTTCGGATGAACTGACACTGGCTCTGAGTTTGGACAAGGGCTGTCTCAGTTCAGGCATTGCTGTGACCAAGGCCCACACAGTGACTGGAAGCAGCCCTGCATGCTCCGTCACTTCAGTTGTGTCCGACTCTTTGAGACCCTATGGCCCATAGCCCACCGGGCTCCTCTGTCCGTGGGGATTCTGAGGATCTTGCCTGCCGTGTCCAGGCAAGAACACTGGAGTGGGTCGCCATGCCCTCCTCCAGGGGATATCCCAACCCAGGGGTCAAACCCACATCTTTTCTGTCTCCTGCACCAGAAAGCAGGTTCTTTACCACTAGCGCCTTCTGGTAATCCCTGAAAGTAACCCTGCAGCCCTGGCTAAGAATGAGGATGCTGCTGTTCTGGCAGAGCATGGACACAGACACAGCACTGCCTAGCCCATGGGCCTCCAACAAAGCAGAATGGAGCTGGCAGACCCTGGCTCAGAATTAAGAGAGCAGCCTTCCTTAAAAGCAGAGCATCAGTGAAAAGGTTTCAGTGATTTATTTAGGACATATGTTAAGATGCCATTAACAGAGAAGCCTCCAAAATATGTGACAACTCAGAGCTCAGTGAGCGGTCTTGGGCAGGGTGACATCTATGCTCCAGGGACCCAGGCCTGGTGGGTGTGATGTGTCTTCCCCTCCGTGGCTTTCATCACGGGTTCAATGTGTGTTGCTCTTGTTGCCGTTTCCTGGCTGTGGGAATGGAGGAAAAGGAAGTTCCGGGCAAGTTCTGTCTGTGAGGATATGACCCTGAAATTCTGCACATCATCATTGCTCCAGACTTTGTCTATGGCTACGCATGCAGAGGGTGTTGGGAAATGTATTCTCCAGCTGGGAGATGTTATGTCCCAGTAAGGTTTATAAAAAGGAAAAAGAAGGGTATGACTAGTAGGAGACCACTGAGAGTCTCTGCTAGAGGGGATAGATGGTAGGTGGCAGATGTGTTCAGTTTTACAGGTTTTCTTTATGGCTTCTAATGTGTGTTATGTGCTCAGATGCTCAGCCGTGTCCAATTCTTTGCAACCCCATGGACTGTAGCTTGCCAGGCTCCTCTGGCCTTGGGGATTTTCCAGGCAAGAATACTCGAGTGGGTTGCCATTGCTTTCTCCAGGGGGTTTTCCCAACCCAGGGATTGACCCTGCATCTCTTACCTGCATTGGAAGGTGGATTATTTTTACCACTGGCACCACCTGGGAAACCCCATGTATTCTAATGGAACATTTAATTACAAATAGTGAAAGAAAAGAGGAAGGACACATCAGGGGGAGGAGAGGGTATGACAAATTGAGAGAGAAGCATTGAAATATATACACTAAGGTGTGTAAAACTGATAGCTGGTGAGAAGTTGCTGTATAACACAGAGCTCTGTCTGTTCTCAGTGACAGCACCTTGGGGATTTTCCAGGCAAGAATACTCGAGTGGGTTGCCATTGCTTTCTCCAGGGGGTTTTCCCAACCCAGGGAGCGACCCTGCATCTCTTACCTGCATTGGAAGGTGGATTATTTTTACCACTGGCACCACCTGGGAAACCCCATGTATTCTAATGGAACATTTAATTACAAATAGTGAAAGAAAAGAGGAAGGACACATCAGGGGGAGGAGAGGGTATGACAAATTGAGAGAGAAGCATTGAAATATATACACTAAGGTGTGTAAAACTGATAGCTGGTGAGAAGTTGCTGTATAACACAGAGCTCTGTCTGTTCTCAGTGACAGCTTAGAGGGGTGGGATGGGGGATAGCTCAAGAAGGAGGAGATGTATGTATGTATACTTTCGAATGATTCACATTGTGGGATGGCAGAAAGCAACACAACATTGTAAAGCAGTTATCCCCCAATTAAAGATAAGTGAAGTGAAAGTCTCTCAATCGTGTCTGACTCTTTACGACCCCATGGAATTCTCCAAGCCAGAATACTGGAGTGGGTAGCCGTTCCCTTCTCCAGAGGATCTTCCCAACCCAGGGATGAATTTGGAGTGGGTAGTGGTTCCCTTCTCCATGGGATCTTCCCAACCTAGGGATCGAACCCAGGTCTCCCGCATTGCAGACAGATTCTTTACCAGCTGAGCCACCAGGGAAGCCCTTAAAAGAAAAAGAAAAGAGGGAGCATCATGAGAGTCCAGATAAAACAGCAAGAGAGAAACCAGAGAAGCCTGAAGGCAGGGGTAGCAGGATCAGACCCCACAAGATTGTGGCAGGAGTTGCTTCCTGTCTGGTGCTCCCCAAGGGGCCCCTCAGTTAGAGCTCACAGATCTCTCACCTCGTGTACTGAGGTGAGCTTGGTTACATCTGTACATGTGTCTTTTCCCGACGCCAGCTATTAACTGGTTGTTCCCCTTAATTATCCCCCTTGATGAACTTCCTTGGGCTTCACCCTTACTTTAAACCCTGTAATTTCTTCCTCCACTGCTGACTAGAAACTTCTTTCACTGTTTAGACTCAGGGTACACAGGTTCTGAGCCAGTGGCCAGACGATGGGATTAGTCCTTTCATTGTTGTTGTTCAGTTGCTAAGTACTGTCTGACTCTTTGTGACCCCATGGATGCAGGGCACCAGGCTTCCCTGTCTTTCACTGTCTCCCGGAGTTTGCTCAAACTCATGTCCATTAGCCCCTTTAGCTGGTACTTTATAGAAAGAGTACATGTTCCCTAGGAAGAGGAGGAGGTGGCAGGTACAGTGGCCTTTCTCTTATACGCTATCTCCTTGCTACTGAGTGTGCTCCACAGACCGATATTATCAGCATCGTCTGGGAGGTTGTTAGAAATTTAGAATCTCAGACCACACCTTGAACCCACTGTACTAGTTTCCTAGGTACTTTGCCTTCACAAAATACCACAAACTGGATGGCTTAAACAACAGAAGTGTGTAGCCTCACAGTGCTCAGGCTACAAGTTTAAGATCAAGGTGGTTGAGCTGGTTTCTTCTGTCATTTTAGAAGCTGATGTGCTGTGATAGCAGTCTTCAGCATTGCTTGGCTTCTATGCATCACCCTGAGCTCTGCCTTCATGTTTCCATGGCATTCTCCCTGTGGGCGGGTATCTCTCTTCATGTGGCACAATTATTGTAAAGACTCTAGTCATGTTGGTTGAGGGGCCTAAACCCTACTCCAGGGTGACTTCACCGTAACTAATTGCATCAGCAATAACCCTGTCTCCGCGTGAGGTCATTGTCTAAGGCTCTGGGGGTTAATACTTCAATATGAATTTGGGGGGACACAGTTCAACCCACAATAACCAAAGAATCAGTATCTGTGCTTAGATAGGTAATTTTTATGCATGTTAAAATTTGAGAGGAAGTGCCCTGAAGTTTTTCAAACACTGAAATGCCACCAAGATACTTCAGTTCAGTTCAGTTCAGTCGCTCAGTCATGTCCGACTCTTTGCGACCCCATGAATCGCAGCACGCCAGGCCTCCCTGTCCATCACCATCTCCCGGAGTTCACTCAGACTCACGTCCATCGAGTCCGTGATGCCATCCAGTCATCTCATCCTCGGTCGTCCCCTTCTCCTCCTGCCCCCAATCCCTCCCAGCATCAGAGTCTTTTCCAGTGAGTCAACTCTTCGNCTCAGCTTTCTTCACAGTCCAACTTTCACATCCATACATGACCACAGGAAAAACCATAGCCTTGACTAGGCGGACCTTAGTCGGCAAAGTAATGTCTCTGCTTTTGAATATACTATCCAGGTTGGTCATAACTTTTCTTCCAAGGAGTAAGCGTCTTTTAATTTCATGGCTGCAGTCACCATCTGCAGTGATTTTGGAGCCCAAAAAAATAAAGTCTGACACTGTTTCCACTGTTTCCCCATCTATTTCCCATGAAGTGATGGGACCGGATGCCATGATCTTCGTTTTCTGAATGTTGAGCCTTAAGCCAACTTTTTCGCTCTCCTCCTTCACTTTCATCAAGAGGCTTTTTAGCTCCTCCTCACTTTCTGCCATAAGGGTGGTGTCATCAGCATATCTGAGGTTATTGATATTTCTCCCGGCAATCTTGATTCCAGCTTGTATTTCTTCCGTTCCAGCGTTTCTCATGATGTACTCTGCATATAAGTTAAATAAGCAGGGAGACAATATACAACCTTGATGTACTCCTTTTCCTATTTGGAACCAGTCTGTTGTTCCATGTGCAGTTCTAACTGTTGCTTCCTGACCTGCATACAGATTTCTCAAGAGGCAGGTTAGGTGGTCTGGTATGTAACAGAAACTTGGACTCCTTGATTCTGGATCTGGCTCAGCCATTTGACTTTTAGTCACAGCAGTTCTTTGAGTCCATATTCACCACTCAGTAGATATTTATTGAATTAATGATAAAACTGGTCCACGGAGTTTTCATGTCTAACATGAATATACCCACTTCACAAGAATATTATAAAGATTATATGGCTTAGCAAATATATTTGTAGATGTGAACGTGTAGCTGTATTAGTAAAAGTTCAACTGGGAGACAAAAACACAGTTCATTTGAACAGGGGGCATTTAATGATTTATTATTTATAAGAAGGGAGTGGTATAAGAGAACTCTAAAGAAGACTTTAGGGATGAGAGAGAGTATGCAAGGAAGGAATAAAAACAGAAAGAAAGATCTTGTCCCCAAAGATTGGATTCAGATTTCATTGGAAAAATGTGGTTACTCCCTATTGGATGGCCAAAAAAAAATATGGATTGCCCTCAACCAGAGCTGGTCCACAGTTACTGGGCAGAAATATCCTCCCAGAGTACAAGCTGATGGATATTGGTGCATGAAGTGCTGGAAATCAGTTGTCAGTGGTTTCTGCATAGGACAAACTGCTGTAAGGTAGTCACTAGACTGGGGTCAGTCCTGGGCTCAACAGGAGAATATATGCACCACTGGATACGCTCCAATCGGAAAGAAAAAAAGAGAGAGAAAACCAGAGCAGAAACAGGGTGAAAAGGCGATTCCTTCTGCAGTGTCCCTCCAGCGCTCTCTTCTGACATAATATAACATCTTGTGTATTATCGCAAAGAAGAAATACTAAAGGGCCCATCTCACTGGAGCACAGCAACTAGTGAAGGGTGAATTTAGAGCTGCAGCACAATAACTGGCATGCACTATGCAATTAGAAAGTTTCTGCCCTCAAGACGAAAGCCAAATATGATTTCAGAGAAGAAAGGAAATTAAGAAAGTGGAACTCTTGATGCCTTATCAAATATATTGGGAATTTAGCCTCCCCAGCCTCTCTCTAATTCCCACATATACACTGATTTTTCCACCCAGATTACCTCACATGATTTTTTGAAAGGGGTGGGGGCATTAATTTTGAAGAGAGAAATTTTAAAAATTGTAAACTGAACAAATCTTGATGATGGCACCCACCTATCCATACCCTTCTGATGTGATGCATTCAAAGGATTCTTGCTGTTCCACGTTATTTAGGACCCCTTCCTCTGAGCTCTCCTCCATGGGCTGTTCTTCCTGTACTCTGGGCCATTTCTTCCCTAAATGAGCTCATCTATACAATCCTAGCTTATGCCATCATTGCCCTGTGATTGCCAGCTCTGTGCAAGCAGATAACTCATAAACACATCCCCCTGGCCAGGTTGCTCTTCTGAGCACCTGTACAAAAGTCACTGATGCTGATCTTGAATGTTTCAAAGGTATTCTACACTAAATATGTCCTAACCAAATTGATTTATCTTGGCACACTCACCTCTAATTTGCTGCACCTTAGCACTTTCTCTCTCCACCTTCCCTCTTCCTTTCTCTCTCTCAAAAAACGGCAACTTGTGTTTACAATAGTTTTCTCTTTTACCTTCTATTGTATTTGCACTATCCAGTCCTTGTATCTTATTCCCTACATTGCTTTGTAGGGAATAATCTTAACTGATTTTAGTTCTCTTTATATCAGCATCAACTATATACACATTACATCACATATGATGTGTTTCACAGCAGTAGCCTCCCATCTACTCTATTAGTAACCACTCTGGCCTCTTTCTTAATGTGCATCCGACTACAGAACACACACACCCTCCCCTCCATTCATCCTCACTGCTTAATGTGTCACTGGCTTCCCGTGGTTTTCAGGGTGTCCCTAGCTTACCATGGTGTATAGGATAAAGATGAAGGCCCTTGATGTGACTTTCAGAGTCCTGGCATGCCCAACTCCTCTCTCCTTCTCAAGCCTGACTTTATCTCTAGCTTCCCTTCTGCAGCATCGAGGCTGGCTTTTGTCCAGGTCTCAATCTACTCCTTCAGGCTGTGGGGGATTTGCACATGCGGTTCCCTGGGTCTGGAATACTCTTTGGGTCTCATTTCAACAATCCTCTGGCCACTCACTCCAGTTCAAATGCTCCAGGACCTGCTCTCTCAGTGGGAGCTACTTCTACCTTACTGCGCTTTTCAGAGTTAAATCTTAAATGTATTAGTTTGATTATATGGTTGATAATGTCTGTCCATTCTTGCACTGGAAGATCTACTTGAGCAAGTTATAGATCAGGTTTTTTTTTTTTTCATTTTTCTAAAAAAAAAATTCATTCATTCATTCATTTTACTTTACAATTTGTATTGGTTTTGCCATACATTGACTTGAATCTGCCATGAGTGTACCTGTGCTCCCCATCCTGAACCCGCCTCCCACCTCCCTCCCCATCCCATCCCTCTGGGTCATCCCCATGCACCAGTTTTTTTCTCACTTACATCCTAAGTGCCTCACCCTATACCTTTCATTTAAGCAAATTAATATATCTAAATATTTAAAATCATGTACTAAAAATTTGTGTTGAAATTCAGTCTGTCACTCACTTATTCATTCCTTCAACAAATATTTATGGAGCAACTCTGTATGCCTGTCCCTGTATTAGGGATTGTGCTCAGAGGTGGATTCCCTGGTGACTCAGTGGTGAAGACTCTGCCTACAATGCAGGAGACCTGTGTTTGTTGGGAAGATACCTTGGGGAAGGGAATGGCAACCCACTCTGGTATGTATGCCTGGGAATTCCTTGAACAGAGGAGCTTGGTGGGCTATAGTCCATGGGGTCTCAAAGAGTCGGACTTGACTAAGCAGCTAACACTTTTACTTTTTCACTTTTTTCAGAAAGGACAAAGAATAACATAAACACATACATGAGAACATAAAGATCACAGTAAATTTAATAAAGAAAGGAAAATCAGATAGTATGACAGAAAATGAGGCTTAGGTAGAAACTGGCTTTGGGGAAGGAGTTGGGTTAACAGAGCAGTCTTTTCTGAAAAGGTATGTTTTAGATGGACTTTCAGGCAAGAAAGAGAGTCACTCTATGAAAATGGGATAAGTTCCAGGCAGGAGAAACAATGAGTGAAAAAGTCCTAAGATGTGTAGGAGTTTGGTGTGTTGAAAGTGAAGTCGCTCAGTCGTATCCGGCTCTCTTCGACCCCATGGACAGTAGCCTACCTGACTCTGTGGTCAATGGGATTTTCCAGGCAAGAATACTGGAGTGGGCTGCCATTTCCTTCTCCAGGGGATCTTCCCGACACAGGGCTCAAAGCCGGGTCTCCTGCACTGCAGGCAGACGCTTTACCATCTGAGCCACCAGGGAAGCCCGAGTGTGTTGGGGCAAGTAAGAAAAATATGCGTGTCACTACTCCTGGAATTGATATGGGAGAGACTTTGACCCAAAGGCATTATGCCTTAGAATCGAAAGTGTGAGATTAGAGGATGCCTTAGAAAATCGAACTTTTCAAAGAGGGACAAGTTGGCACTTTGCTGGGATAATTTGTTGTACAGGTCTGTTATCACACTCCAAGGTGTTTATCATTCCTAACTTCACTGCTGCTGCCTCTCTTAACTCCAGGGGGCAGCCTTGCATAGACTACAGCTTGAATGGTGTTCTAGGAATTGAACATGGCCAGGTGGCTCAGAGGTTAAAGCGTCTGCCTCCAATGTGGGAGACGTGGGTTCAATCCCTGGGTTGGGAAGATCCCCTGGAGAAGGAAATGGCAATCCACTCCAGTATTCTTGCTTGGAGAATCCCATGGACTGAGGAGCTTGGTGGGCTGCAGTCCACGGGGTCAGAAAGAGTCGGACACGACTGAGTGACTTTACTTTACTTTACTTTAGTAGAATCCACATTGTTCATCCAGAAATGCCAACGCCCTCTCCTCCTTACGCACACACATACTCTACCACGTGCCAGAAATGAGTAGCACTGACCTTGATTAACGTGACTGAAACTTTCTCATTTCACCAATGTGAAAACTGTGGCCCCAAAACAAGAAGTAAATAAGTGTCAGAACATGGTCTTCCCTGACTCCGTGCCTACTGTGCTTTTACCGTAGCAGAGTATCACCCATCTTTTCTTTTTTTTCCTAATCATAGTTGTTTTTGGCAAATGAAAAGCAAGCACACCAAAACCATGAAAGTACTGTGTAGAAAAAGATTCTTCACCTAATTTTCCTCTCTGATAAATTCAGATTTCTATGGATGGCATTTTCTTTTAATGAGCCTTATCTGTACTTAGAAGGAAGGTAAACTTGAAAGCCAGCCTTCTGTTCACTGCAGCTTCAGACAAGGAAGTTTAATTTAATGCAGTAAGCATTTGTCAGTTGCTCACCGCAGCCTGATGCTGCTGGTAATATCTAATCTGCCAAAACGCATTGTATATTATCATTCAGATACAAAATAACGTATGGCTTTAACTCCTTATGTATTTGCAAGAGTCAATCACTTGATATTTATGAGAGGATATGATTGTTGTTGCATTTTTTACTTTGCTTAGTGTTTTAAACATCAATACAACTTCAGTTTCGTATCTGTCTTAGATTAACCTTGTGATTAAAAAATGAGAGTTGGAAGTGTGTGCTCTGTGTGTGTACGGGTTTGTGTGTAGAAATATTTCATGGGCTATCTTTGGGAGAACCTTGTTGTTGTTCAGTCACCAAGTTGTGCTAACTCTTTCGAACTCCATGTACTGCAGCATGCCAGGCCTCCCTATCCCTCACTGTCTCCTGGAGTTTGCCCAGGTTCATGCCCATTGAATCGATGATGCCATCTAGCCATCTCATCCTGTGCCACCCTCTTCTTTTGTTCTTCAGTCTTTCCCAGCATCAGGGTCTTTGATCACCCTGATGGTGGGGAAATCTTCAATGAGAGCAAATCATCAAGTTGTGAGCTTTTTTGAAACAACCAAGAATCATTCAAAGCAAATTATGTTGAGTCAAATGGATAAGAAAATTGAACTTTACTATCTGAGCAAAATTCAAAAGGAAGTTATACAAAAAACATTGACTGGTGGTAGCTTCATGAAAAAACTGTAGCATTGTTGAAGGTGATTCTTTTAAAGGCCATGATGCTCATTGCTGTTGTACATTCTGTACATTTATGAGGAAATCAGACACTAGTTTTAGCGTGTCACTGACAGACAGATATATATATATATATATTTGGTTATGTATTTTATATTCAGTAAATGTGATAAAAAGCTAATGATGATAATACTAACGTTTAAACATGTGTTATGTGCCATCACAGTGCTCATTGCTTCAAAGTTATTTTAGCATTTTTTACGCCAGTGAGACCATGTAATATACAATCATAGTTTCATGTGGCAGAGCAGTTTCAGTGATTTGCAAGCCTTGCTTGAATCAAGGACATGTTAGATAGAAGAGCAGTCTAAACAAAATGTAATTTTAGTATTCTGAGTTTTGAGACCAAAACTGACCTGAAAGTGTGTGGACAAGAAGAGGTCTTTGGAGGACCTGCCTTAATGTATATTTTCATTTGAAACGAGCATTCCCACAGATTGAGGGATATCCAAAGTACTAGAAAAATCTTTGCCTAACTTTTCCATACTTTAGTTTTGTCCTGTAGATTCTTTCTCATTGACAGCGAAAAGGTGACTCTCAGCTCAGTCTTTCTAATTTAGTGACAATTGAGTTTATAATTTAGACTTATGTAAATTTTTCTCTATTGCATTTAGGAAAATCTGTTTTCCAGTGATTTGGTTTATCTC
This sequence comes from Oreotragus oreotragus, assembly GCA_006410675.1. Lineage (NCBI taxonomy): Eukaryota > Metazoa > Chordata > Mammalia > Artiodactyla > Bovidae > Oreotragus > Oreotragus oreotragus. The sequence goes on along the minus strand of SJYX01000556.1, from coordinate 100,371 downwards.
ATACATTTAATAGATATCTAAGAAATAATCTTTATATCATCAGCACTTTCCAAAGTAAGTTTTCCATAGAGTAGTTCTATATGTTATTGTATGAGTACTACTAATTGCTGTGTAGCACATTATCTCAATAATCAGTAGTTTGAAACAACAATGTTTGCTGTCAGTTTCTGTAAGTCAGGGATCCAGGTATGATTTAGTACATTCGGTGTCTCAAGGTGCTTCAAAAGGCTGCAATCAAAGTATTAGTAGGCCTATAGTCATCTTGAGGCTGGACTTGGGGAAGCCCCACTTTCAAATTCATGTATGTAATTGTTGGCAGGATTTAGTTCCTTGCTGGCTGCTGGCCACAGGTTGCCCTCAATTCCTTGTCAAATGCTCCACAGCTACATGACTTGAACAGACTGGGAAAGTCAGGAGGCAGGAGAAGGAGTGTTAAGAAGATGGAAGTCCCAGTATATATATATATATATATTTTTTTTTTGTATTTTGTATTAGAAAATAATTTTCTCCGAAGGAGAAAAAATTGATCAAGCAACATTAATTGAAAAGTTGGTTACTGTGACATTGATGCAAAATTGACATTTTGTCAAATATGCCTTTTTTGAATAGTTGTTCAGTTCAGTTCAGTCACTCAGTCATGTCCGACTCTTTGGGACCCCATGAATCACAGCACGCCAGGCCTCCCTGTCCATCACCAACTCCCAGAGTTCACTCCGATTCATGTCCATTGAATCAGTGATGCCATCCAGCCATCTCGGGTCTGCTTTAATTCTTCTTCTGCTTAACCTTTTGACTTCCTTCACTTATTTCTCCCACTCCCAACCCCTGCTTCTGGAAACCACTAATCTAGTCTCTGCATCTATGAGTTTACTCACTTATAAGCTAATCTTGGAAGTGATACTCCATCTTCTTTGCCATATTCTATTCATTAGGAGCTAATTACTAGGGTCTGCCCACATTCAAGGTGTGAGACTATGCAAGTGCATGAAAATCGTGGAGTGGGGATCACTGAGAGTCATTTTAGAAGTTAACTATCACAGGGAGTAATGTTATGAGAGCTTGAAGATCAGAAAAGATTGCAAATCACCAGGGTTAGGTCAGGTTTTCCACAGGACCTTTCAGTCTTGGGCATGTTAATTGCATTATGAATTTGCAAGTGGAAGGGAAAGAGTGCAGGGAATATGAGTGTAGTGATTCTCAACCCTGTTTGTCCGCTGAATCCTTTTTGTTGAAGAGTGGCAACAGACTGCCCTTCCCCAGAACATTTGGAGAACTGCTACCCCACCTCTTCACTTGACACATGGTGTCACTGAGGACTAGAGTGTTGCCTGGCCCCTGGCCACAGAACATTGCAGGTCTCCTGAAGCTCTGCGGCTCTTTCCACCTTATTGAATTGCTACAGGTTTTCTGTGTTTTTGTTTTTAAAATACCACCTCTATGATGTCTTCTGTTGGCTCATCTTCTGCATCAGCTGATGGAAGCATAAGCTGCATAAGTGAGAGGTAGTGCATGACTTGATGTTGAGCTCGTCTATGGGAGCCGTTGTGAGCCAATGTCGTGTTTATCAGCCCAAGCTTGTGCTCTCGCTTCAGTCTCTGTAGATGGCAAAAGCCAAGCTGTGGCTGATTCTACCGCTTATGTCCCTAGCTCCCCTCCCCCATCCTTGTAGGAGTTGAATAGTCACTCGTATCCACTTTACTCTAGAAAAAAGATGTTAGACCCTTCACACTTCACTTTTAAAAAGACTGTCAACTGCTGCTGGAAACATCTTGACTCAGCATTTTTACTTGTTGCCCATGTCCCTGCTTCCCTGGTGGCTCAGTGGTAAAGAATCTGCCTGTAGTGCAGGAAACCCAGATTTGATCCTTGGGTCAAGAAGATCGTCTGGAGGAGGGAATGGCTACTCACTCCAATATTCTTACCTGGAGAATCCCATGGACCGAGGAGCTTGGTAGGCTACAGTCTGTGCATTTGCAAAGAGCTAGACGTGGCTGAGCAACTAACACACTGCTTTAAACATGCATCTTATGCTGGGTTGCAATCGTTCCTGTAAGGAAGAACTATGTTACCATTTGATTTCTTTTTTGGACCTTTTATAGCCTATGTACTTTGTTCTTCTCAGAGACCTGGGCATCATGTGTGTGTGCATATCCTTATCCAGTGCTACAGAATCAGTGTCCAGCACATCTTTCTAAGTGGGTCTGGTGATCGATGAACTGAGTAGAATGTCATGGGGGTGAGTGTCAGGTGTTAGCATAGGTATTGTTAGGTTATAGTCACCTGTCTGAACATATTAAGAATGTTCTTTTGTATTTCAGGCTGAAAATTATTCGCTTTATCATTTTCTGCCACTTGTGAAATTTATTTTACCTGTCCCTGAGGTAGAGGCAGAGGGGTAGGAGAAAATATTTAGACACTTCATATTTTTTGATGCTTAGTCTTATTCTTTGTAGTCCTTGTAGTTCAGAGTCTAATCAGGTTAAATCTTGTTTTGTGTAAATGTGTGTGGGTATATGTGTGTGTGTTGTCTATCCACATGTCTGTGCTTCTTTCCACCGCATGACTCCGGCAGCTCCTCAACATAACACAGCGTGAGTCTTACAAAACAAGTCACCAGAAATCTGGAAAAGGATGGTTCTTGGTGGAATATTGCTTTCGTGCTAATCGATAGGTGGCTGATGCATCTAGAACTTTAGCTAGATGTGGTATTAGAAGCTGTAGTGAATCAGGGTGCTTGTTCCTGATGCTTTTGACAATTAATTCTTTATTAAAATAAAGAATTTATTATTTGAAGATGAACAGACGTGTTCATATAGATTCACGGCCCATTTAGCAATGGGTATCATAGTCCAGAATGTCTATATTTACATATATATGCATATATATCATGTGGTTGAATACATTAGAGAAAGAGAATGTTATAATAAAAATATCCGATCAGTGACAGCAAACAGTATGCCTGGAACTTGTGGCGACTTCAGCATTATCAGAATGTTGATCACATTACATCTGTTGTGTCTGAAAAGTGCCAGGATATGGTGCTAATTTATAATGTAGGAGGAGGAGGTGAAAAAAGATAAGGCAATGAAAAATAGTACGCAGTAGGAGATAGTCGACTAAATAGTAATTTGTTAAGTTTTATTCACACCATATAACAAACTGCTGTCACAGACTTCTGGTTTGGTTTATAAATCAAATATGTATGTTGCTCATCTATTCTTCATGTGGACATCTCTACATAGGGCCTTTCCCTTTTGTCTTAAGAGAAAACATTTTTGTATTTGTAAGTGTTACATGGTCTGGTCCGAGGATCTGAGTAAAGGGAATAAAAGAGGGCTTCTGGCTACCAGTGAACTTTTCAAGGCAAAAGGAGGGCATCCAGCAGAACCCAGTAAAGGGAAAGAGAGCATCATAGAGGAAGAACAGTGGGAAAGAGGCAGATGGTAGGGAATGGTGGAGAAAATGATTCTTGCAGTTATCACAGATGCGTCTCAATTTTTAAAGCCTTACATGCCTACGTCTTTGAGAAGTTTAAACATTCAGATTAAACCAGCCTTTTCTTTTTTTCCTTTGTTCTCATTCCCTTTCCCCACCTTTCGACCCTACCACCAATATGTGTTTTTCTTTCTCCCCTAAGTTTGCATTGACAGTTGCAAGCATATGATTAAGACCACTAGGATGGACACAGTACACGCTCAAGACAAAATGCAATAAAAGTGTACAGGATGTCTAAATGTAGCCTTAAGGATAGAGAGAGTTTGTACCTGCCTATGTGGATACTTTCAAAATCCTGAGAAGGGCTCCTATCCCTGCCTTAATCTTTATCACTGACTGTTCTTTGAAAAAAAATTTTTTTAAGGAAGTTTATCTCTTATCCCAAGGCTTTGATCAATTAATAAAATGCAATTGCATACTTGAAGCTGGTGGAAGTTACTCATATGCTTATAATCCAGTGGGAATTTCTAGGTCCTTTTCTGAGTTTGAATTTGTCAATGTGAAAATCCTTGCGAGGGAGATAAGTTGTCAGTTAAGAAGTGAGTAAAGAAAACACCTTTGCTGTTTGAAGATGTTCTAAGACCCTAAACACTTTCCCGAGACACTTTCAGCCAGCTTCGCTATATTAGGTTTCTGCTGCTGCTGTAACAAATTACCAAAAATGTAGTGACTTCAGACAACACATACTCATTATTATACATTTTTGACGGTTAGAAGTTCAAAATGAGGGCTTCCCTGATGGATCAGTGGTAAAGAATCCTGCCAATGCAGGAGACATGGATTTGATCCCTGGTCTGGGAAGATCCTTGTGCCATGGAGCCACTAAGCCTGTGCCACAGCTGCTGAGCCTGTGCTCTAGGGCCCCGGGAACCACAGCTACTGAGACCACGCTGCATGTGCCCTAGAACCCATGCTCCACCGCAAGAGAAGCCACGGCAGTGAGAACCTGTGTACTCGCAACTAGAGAGTAGGTCCTGCTCGCCCCAACTAGAAAAAAGCTGGCGCAGCAATGAAGATCCAGCCAAAAAATAAATAAATACTTTAAGTCCAGAATATGTCTTATGGGGCTAAAATTAAGGTGTTGATAGGGCTGCATTCCTTACAGAGTCTCCAGGGGACAGTGCAGTTTTTTTTTTTCCACCGTTTCCAACTTCATGAGACCACCTACATTCCTTGGCTTATGGTCCCTTTCTCCATCTTCAAAGCCAGAAACATGGGGCCAAGTCCGTCTCACTTTGCCATATCTCTTGTTCTCTGCAGCTGGGAAAGTAGTGTGCTTTTAAGTACTCTTGTGATTTAGTTGCGCCCACCTGGATAGTTCAGCAAATGTTCTCATCTTACAACCTTTAATCTAATCACACCTGTAAGTCTCTTTGGGCTTCCAGGTGGCGCTAGCAGTAAAGAACCCGCCTGCCAATGCAAGAGATCCAAGAGACTCAGGTTCGATCCCTGGGTTGGGAAGATACCCTGGAGGAGCACATGACGACTCACTTCAGTATTCTTGCCTGGAGAGTCCCATGGACAGAGGAGCCTGGCAGGCTATAGTCCACAGGCTCACAAACAGCTAGACATGACTGAAGTGAGTTAGCATGCACAAGTCCATTTTGCTATGTTCAGACATAACATATTCACAAATCTGAGTCAAATCATTGACTCCTTCCTGATGCTTGTAAAATCTTGTATCCCACCCTTCCATCTTTCACAGACCCTTAGATTTTTTCAAAGACTGGCCCTCCAGAGGGCAGTAGCATGTTAGAGTCTCAAGACATTCAGCAGCAAATTGTTCAGGTCTCTCCCTTTCATCAAGAAGCAATCTAGGACACAAAGAAGGAAAATATGTCGCAAAGATCATGCAAACCTGAATCTGCAGGCTTCCAGGCGCAGGCCTCGGCCCGTGCGGTGTACTTCTGCCCCAGGGTACCAAACTGGAGGATCTCAACTGTTAAAGGAATCTTCATTCACAGGCAGATCTTCCAGACGGAAGTGGAATAGCTGGGGAGCATTTGTACTGCAAGAGCTAAGAAGGTTTTTTTGTTTTTTTAATTCTTAATTATTCAGACGATGTAATGGGAATACATCTTTGAGGTCAGAGGAAACATGAATAGCGAAATTCATGGGAAAAAATCTCATGACTCCTGCTTTTAAGATCTGGTCCTAGAGATTCAGTTTTCCAATGACTCATTAGTATAACTGGTGAAGTCAGTGACAGAAGGTAATATCCAGGGAACCATGGTGGTAGTTTAGTCACTTAATTGTGTCCAACTCTTGAGACCCCATGGACTGTAGCTTGCCAGTCTCCTCTGTCTGTGGGATTCCTGGGCAAAAATACTGGAGTGGATTGCCATGTCCCTCTCCAGGGCATCTTCCTGACCCAGGGATGGAACCCACTTCTCCTTCATTGCAAGCAGATTCTTTACTGTTGAGCCATCAAGGAAACCCTAGGGTACCATGGATTCTGGCCTAAATAAGAGTCTTCATGGGAAGCAGTGTATTTGATTATCTTGTGAAGGTTTTTCTTCTAGGATGCTGTCTTTTATGGTCCCTTAATTTCTAAATTATAAAAACTCTTTTTCAGCAGTGAAAAAGCACATCTCTGAGAAACCTGGTTCTTCAATTGTTGTTATTGATTCTTCTTTCCTATATGAGTTGACCAGGGAGAAGACGGGGAAAAAATGACCAGTTTTCATGACCTGAAATTCAAGTTGTTCCAACCCATTTAATATAGGCTACAACTGTTTTGGTGTATTGACTGCAAGACTTTAAAATGCACAGTGGCCTCAAAACTTTTACTCTATTGAAACAAGTTTTTTCGTAGTCAAAATTTATGCCACTGGAAATGTTAAATTAGATAGTATTTTCCTAGACTGCCAAGCCAGGCCATAAGCAGTATTGTGCTTCAAGAGATAGAGACAAAGTATACCTATATATGGGGGCTTCCCTGATGGCTCAGATCGTAGAGAATCTGCCTGCAATGCCAGAGACCGTGTTTGATCCCTGGGTCAGGATGATCTCCTGGAGAAGGGAAAGCCAACCCAATCCAGTATTTTTGCCTGGAGAATTTCATGAAGAGAGGAGCCTGACAGGCTACAGTCTATGGGGTTGCAAAGAGACAAGACTAAATGACTAACACACATATACACCTCAGAAGCCATAAAAGTATACTTATATACTACATTTTTGTGGCTTCCCAGGTGGCACAGTGGTAAAGAATCTGCCTGCTAATGCAGGAGACACAAGACATGCGGGTTCAGTCTCTCAGTCAGGAAGATCCCGTGGAGTAGGAAATGGCACCCCATTCTATTATTCTTGCCTAGAAAATTCCATGAGAGAGGAGTCTGGTAAGTACAATCCTTGGGGTCTCAAAGAGTCGAACACAACAGAGCATGCACGTGCACGCACACACTGTATTTATGTGTGACAGTGTATGTGCATGCATGCTAATTCGCTTCAGTTGTGTCCAGCTCTTTATAACCCTATGGATTATAGCCCGCCAGACTCCTCTGTCCATGGAATTTTCCAGGCAAGAATATTGGAGTGGGTTGCCATTCCCTCCTCCATACTATAGTATATTTATATGCTATATAAATATATAAGAGAAAGGTAGGAGATATGCAGCTAGTTTAGGAAAAAAATAAACCTCAGTAAGATTTTATTGACATTTCATATCAAGATCACAACCAATCCCAGCATCAGTTACATCCTCTTTGCCTTGTTGGCTAAATTTCTGCATTTAGTAGCTGTCATTCCCTCCAAAAGCTTTTATTCAGTACTTACCATGTGCCATAAATGCTGCTAAGGACAGGCTGGACGTGGTCCCTGCAAGACCATTTAAGGGATCAAATTCCATTTGGAAGAGTGAGTTGCCCATTGACCCTTTCAACTGTCCTTCTTCGACCGTCCTTCACCTTTTCCTTTACTCCCATTGGTTTCAAACAGGGAAAAAAAACTGCCTCGTGCTTAGTCACTCAGTCATGCCTGACTTTTTGCAACCCACTAGACTGTAGCCTGCCAGGCTCCACTGTCCATGGACTTCTCCGCCAAGAATACTGAAGTAGGTAGCTATTTGCTTCTCCAGGGGATCTTCCTGATCTGGGGATCCAACCCAGGTCTTCTGCATTGCAGGTGGATTCTTTACCATCTGAGCCACCAGATAAACAACCAATACAGTATATTCTCAGCTTCAGAAGCATTTCCTTGATTCATCTTAGAGCTGAGACTGGGACCATAAAGACAATTTGAAGAATCTTAGAAATACCTAAAATGTTCTTTGGGAACTAAAAATGCCTTACTAATACTCTTTTTGGGGGGAGGAATGTGTACTATTTCGCCATTCAGTATACAGTATGGTGCCTAGATGATATTCTGATTAGAGTATCTCAACTGCAAACAATACCTTGTTTGTTTTCTTGGCAACACTCAGAGTTAAGAGTGTGGTTAAATATAACCAACATGGCCATCTTTCTCAGGGGTAGGCACAAAGCCCTGGCACAAGGGAACCATAATCAATTAGCAAGTCAGGATCCCTTCGAGAAAGCAGAACTATTCAGGGTGTTGCTGTTATTGTTGTTTAGTTGCTGAGTTGTGTCTGACTCTTCTGCAACCCCACGGATGGAGCCTGGGTCGAGAAGATCCCCTGTAGAAGGAAATGGCAACCCACTCCAGTATACTTGCCTAGGAAATTCCATGGACAAGGGAGCCTGGTGGTGTACAAATACAAAAATTGAGCTTTGAAAATAATAAGTAGCCTGCCACAGTACTCGTAAGTACAAGAGACAGGATTCAAACATAGATTTTCTGGTTCCATATTTCAGACCAACATCTCTCCCACTGGACAGTGGTGCTTTCTTGCACTGTGTTCTTAGAAAAATTGCTTGACTTTTCTGGACCTTGAACTTCCTCATTAATCAAATGGCAGTGTGAGTTCTTATCATTTGTAAGATTCCTTATGGCTCTGGGATTGGAAAAGGTCATTTTCCCTTTCCATCCCACCCCCTGCTCCTTTGGCATTCACTTGTCCTCTGGCCAGCTCTTGATCATTAAAAATGAAGATGGCACTCAAAGTAATGTCTGGCCAAGAGGACACCATCCGAATGTTTTCATTCTGACCTCTAAATCAGTCTGCACATCTTGCCTGTAGAACAAAATCCAAGAACAAGGCAGAGGGAGGGACCGGGGACTTTAATTATATTTTTAAACAATGGCTTTCCATGAAAATTGTATTTTTCTACACCTTTGGAAAATTACGTTGTAGATGAGATAAATGCAGCCTTGCATTTGAATTAAGGTTATCTTTAGGCTGGTAATCTCATTTGCTGTTTAGCAATTTTAATTCAAGTCAAGGCAGTGTAATTAGCGCCCTCAGCCAATTGCCATTCCTCACTGCTTTGTAGCTGTATTTACTGCTGTTAGGACAAGACTACTCGTGTGGAAAGTATAAGTCAACATACTAAATTATTGAAGGTGGCATACATCGACAGATACTCCCTGTGCATCCTGATGCTTCAGATTACGAGGCCTTACATCATCAGGCCCAGGGAGGACCAATGCCTTGGCTGGCCATAGTGGAATGTCACTATTTTTTATACAGAGAGAAAAAAACTGGAGACTTTGTTCTATAGCAAATATGCCAAGTTTAGCAGTGCTTTAAAGTATTCTTTTTTATTTTAATTGGAGGCTAATTACTTTACAATATTGTAGTGGTTTTTGCCATATATTGACATGAATCAGCCATGCGTGTACACATGTTCATGTATAAAAATAAAGTATTTTTAACTGGAGTTGTTTAGCATAATTTAAAAATCATATTTTATATTTATGACAGATTTCTTTTTCACACTAAGGTATGCAGGTCATTGTGGGGGGAGGACATGGGTAATGGGTGGGCGGCTGCCTGCCTGACGGTATATGTTCATGTGTGTGTTAGTCATTCAGTTGTGTCTACGTGTACACATGTTCATGTATAAAAATAAAGTATTTTTAACTGGAGTTGTTTAGCATAATTTAAAAATCATATTTTATATTTATGACAGATTTCTTTTTCACACTAAGGTATGCAGGTCATTGTGGGGGGAGGACATGGGTAATGGGTGGGCGGCTGCCTGCCTGACGGTATATGTTCATGTGTGTGTTAGTCATTCAGTTGTGTCTGACTCTTTTTGAACCCATGGACTGCAGCTCACCATACTCTCTGACCATGGGATTCTCCAGGCAAGAATACTGGAGTGGATAGTCATTCCCTTTTCCAGGAGATCATCCTGACCCAGGGATCAAACCCGCATCTGCTGCGTTGCTGGTAGATTCTTTACCACTGAGCCACCAGGGAAGCCTATACATGTTTATATTAGAGCTTAAAACCAGTAGGTGAATATCTACAGGTGGTTAAAAAAAAGTTAAGAAAACTCATGAGTTAAGCTTCTGTTTATACTATTGAGATGACAGGTAACCTTTTGTTTATTTGAATAAAAATTCCATGCATTAATATAGCTAACATTTTTATTAATATTAATTATAGAGATTGATCATAATATATTGTTATTTAATACATAAGTGTTTAATATATATGCTCTGTATTTATGAGGTGAAGTCATTCAGTCGTGTCCGACTCTTTGCAACCCCGTGGACTGTAACCTACCAGTCTTCTCTGTCCATGGGATTCTCCAGGCAAGAATACTGGAGTGGATTACCATTTCCTTCTCCAGGGGATCTTCCCGACCCAGGGATCAAACCCGGGTCTTTTGCATCGAAGGCAGACGCTTTAACCTCTGAGCCACCGGGGAAGCCCTTCTCTATTTGTATATGTGTGTATATGCGTATATATTANCTCTGTCCATGGGATTCTCCAGGCAAGAATACTGGAGTGGATTACCATTTCCTTCTCCAGGGGATCTTCCCGACCCAGGGATCAAACCCGGGTCTTTTGCATCGAAGGCAGACGCTTTAACCTCTGAGCCACCGGGGAAGCCCTTCTCTATTTGTATATGTGTGTATATGCGTATATATTATTTAACATCCAATTCCTGATGTGAAGAGTGACCTATATTCAAATTCAAACATAATTCAAACTAAGTTTATCTTTTCTGGTACCTACTAATGACTTTAATGAAGAAAATCTGTATTTTATTTTGCTTTTTGCATTTTAGTTCCTTGAGAACAGGGAGCTTTATCAATTTGTATTCCTTGTGATAATCAGAGGACTTACTTGCAGACTCTTGGTAAACGTCTGTTGAACTCAATTATCTGAAGAGATAGTTGACTATTCTTGACAATAGCTTTCTAATGTATGCATGTTCTCCTGGTTTTATAGGCTGTATATTTAATTCAGCATGCCTCCTTTTTCTCCACTCCAGGAGGACTATAAGCATATTTACAGACAGACAGATCTGTTGCCTCTTTGCAGAAAAGTATATATCACTTAGAACTTTCTTAGAGAAATGTTAGCATTGTAAATTTGACTTTCATGCCTTAGGAAAACAAATCTAACAGCATAGAATACATTCATGTGAGATTTTGGTTTGTGAATATTGATGTAACAGTTTTGAAAGGTAAACTTAAAGGTTCCGTTTGGGCAAAGATAGAAGTTGTTTATACTAACAATGCAAGTTAAAAATTATAGGCACATGTTAAACAAAGTAAGTTAGAAAGAGAAAAACAAATATCATATTTATGGGCCTTCCCTAGTGGCTCAGATGGTAAAGAATATGCTTGCAATGCAGGAGACCCGGGTTCAACCCCTGGGTTGGGAAGATCCCCTGGAGAAGGGGATGGCGGCCCACTCCAGTATTCTTGCCTGGAAGAAATCCAGTATTCCATGGACAGAAGAACCTGGTGGGCTACAGTCCATGGGGTTCCAAAGAGTCAGCCATGACTGGGCAACTAACACTTTCACTTTCATGGACTCTAGAAAAATGGTATTGATGAACCTATTTTCAGGGAAGGAATGGAGATGCAAATTTTGAGAATGGATTTGTGGATACAGTGGGGGAAGGAGAGAGTGGGATGAATGGAGAAAGTAACATCAACATATATACACATATCATGGATTAAATTGATAGCTGGTGAGAAGTTGCTATATAGTACAGGGAGCCCAGTCTGGTGCCTAGACAGGTAGGATGGAGGGAGAGCAGGAAAGCTGAAGACAGAGGGGATTTATGTACAATTATGGCTGATTCATATTGTTATACGGCAGAAACCAACACAGCATTGTAAATTAAAAAAATAAAATATAGTAAAAAAATTACAAGCATAGTCCTTCTGATTGGTCATCAGGGACTTCTAGAGATAATCAAGTATAATGGCCCATCTAAGCCCACAGTGGGAAACCCAAACCTCTCTTCCTGGTATCACAGTAGGATTTAGAAAATATAAAAAGCAAAGCAGATGAGGGAAATATTCTTTGGTTTTAAAAACAAGCAAAGGAGGAAACCTAAAAGTTTTTCTTTTCCCGCGATACTAATGAAATGACATGAAAGATATAACTCATTATTTTGCTAGCTGGATTATAAGTAGCATTGTGTTGGGAATAAGCCACCTTGAAATGGTATAGAAGACAAGGTCCAAACATTGTAATACCCAGAGCTCTCCACTGTCTTGAGAAATTGGATTTACATCATTCTGAAACAGTGAATGAAAGATTACCATTCTACCGAATAGTAACATGTTATTTGTGTGTGTGTGCCAGGGTTCTGAAATTGTATCTTTGTACATGCCTTTCTTTATATTCTACCTGGTCTTGTATCCTTTTTCTGTAAAATGTGTGTAATTATTAATTTCCCTAACTAGGAGAGTGTTAAAAGCATAATCTAGATTAAGTTAATAAAGAAAAACAATGTGCCTTTTGTATTTCCCTTTGGTTAGCCAGGTCCTTCGTATTCCTGAAATTGTGTCTCAGAACTGTCACCTGCTGGTTGGTTCAGCTCTCCTGGTGTCTGAAACCAATGCTCTTCCTAGTTCTAGGTATTAAATGAATTCTAAGCCATGATTTTGGAGAAGGCAATGGCACCCCACTCCAGTACTCTTGCCTGGAAAATCCCATGGATGGAGAAGCCTGGTAGGCTGCAGTCCATGGGGTCGCTGAGGGTCGGACACGACAGAGCAACTTCACTTTGACTCTTCACTTTCGTGCATTGGAGAAGGAAATGGCAACCCACTCCAGCGTTCTTGCCTGGAGAATCCCAGGGACGGGGGAGCCTGGTGGGCTGCCGTCTAGGGGGTCGCACAGAGTCGGACACGACCAAAGTGACTTAGCAGCGGCAGCAGCAGCAAGCCATGATTTCAGACGGTTCTGTTTCCTGTGAACCCGTGCTCCCCTCGCCTGATTTAGAGACTCTGCCCCACCTTACTCACAAAGACTTGCACGTCTCAGCTAAGTCCCTATTTTGACCTCTTTGCACAGATTAAGAAGAAAGTGCTCTTATGCACACTAATTTGGCTGTGGCACTCCTGCCAATTTCCCAACAATCCCAATGTCTGCTGTCTCTTACTTTGGTTTCCTTATTAATTGCCTGGCTTTGAGTGTTCTGTTGAAAAATTTCATTCAGCTGCTGGAAGAGCCAGCAATCGCTCCTTGCTGAACTTAGAAGCTACCTGCCCCCACCTCAGTCATCATCCTCTCTGAGCTTCTGCAGTAATCTCTTTCTTTCTCTTTTACCATCCAGCCCAATACCTTCCTCAGCTTCTAGAAAGATCATTCAAAAAAAAAAAAAAATTAGATTGTGTGCCTTCTCTGCTCAAGACCACTCCACTGGCTTCCCAGGGTATTGAACTGTTCTTTGATATGATCTTGAAAGCCATAGCTAATCTTTCCTGTGACTAATTCTCCCGGGTCATTCTCCCTCTTATTCCCTAACTGCTTTCAATCCTCACACCCATTGGCCTTTTTCTTACTGTCTTTCTTTGTACATACAATTTTCCATCTCTGAAGACCTCTTCCTTATAAGCTGTTAGATTTAATGCCTACTCATCTTGCAAGGCTCTGGAGTATATTATTTCTTTTGAACACACTGTTATTTTCTCTCTGAGGTTTCTATTCAAAGCACATAGCACAACCTGTAATTAATTATTTATATGTATGTTTCTTACTTAATGGTTGCTTAGTTTATAGAATGTGTGAAGTCAGGGCCTTTGTTCACTACCAGAAAACCCAAATCTTAGCAAATTGTCTTAACTGTAGAGTAGATTAGTTTGTAAACTGCATGTCTAAATGATTAAATGAACAAATTATCTGCTTGGATCATAATATATGGACTCTTTCTCTCCTCGCCTAATAATTTGTTGCAGTCAGTCTTATGTACCAAGAAATCTGCATGCCCTGAATGTTGACAATCCCAGTATAAGATAAATATTGTGATTCCCATATTAGAAAGCAGGGGGACTTCCTTGGTGGTCCAGTAGTTAAGACTCTGTACTTCCATTGCATGGGGTGCAGGTTTGATCCCTGGTCAGGGAAATAAAATACCTTGATGTGTCCATCAGCTCTTCTAGGTCCAGTCTGCCCCACCTCTAGTCTCTTGCCCTAACATGGAATTATCTTATTGTAAAGGAAATCTCAGTAATTGAACCAGAAGCCATTGTACATGCTTGCCATTTGTCAACTAGGGGTGTAGCACCATTTTGTTTAGTCAGGCAGAGGCTGGGCCTCTCCTCTTGTGGTTGTAACTACTGTCTAAATGTACCTATGGTGTGAACAGGTGCATGACTGTGCCGCCCTTACGTATATCCCACATGGTGAACAGCTATGACTGTGATGGTAGTCACGATCTCCCTGAAATACCAGCAGGTTTCCCACTATGAGAAAACATTTAGGGAAGGGTGATATTTTCTACTACACACTTTGAGATTTCGCATGATTGCTCTGCCCTCTGATCACCACTCGTGCACATGGACAAAGCTGTGTAAAAACAACAAGCTAATGAAAATGTGAGCTGGGGTGAGCCCACGATAGAATCACCATTGTTAAAATTCAAGCATGATACCAGAGCCTCTAAGACTCCTCAGGAAGTGAGCTCGCCAGTTACATCATGGCTCTGTTCTGCTTATTACCCTTCCTTGAGGTCTTTGCTGTTTCAGACTTATAGGAACATGGGGACTTCAGAAAGGGGATTGCTTTCAAACTGATTAAATTCTGGGCAGTCACATCCATGAGGAGGTGAAAGAAATTAGCACCAATGAGTCTAAATCAGTGAAATGAGTGAAAACTGACCTCTGGTAAAATATAAATCATTACTATATAAAGATTATGACTTAGTGGGGTAGATCTAACCTATGCTTAATTAGTCATAATGTTCACCTCTTTTCATTTTATGATATTTTAACTTACTCTGATTTTTTCAACATCATATTTTTCAATTTTAAATGAGTGAGACTGTTTTTAACCAATCAAATTAGAATCAAATTTGCAATTGAAATGCTATAAGACAGAGCAGTATATTCTCTCCTGAAGTTGAAATATGAAATATCTTTCATTGCTGAATTCACTAATTTTATGACCCCATCCCAAAGTGCTTGGAAGAGGATTTATGTTGACTATATCTATGAGGCTTATTGCTCATGATGTCATTGCTCATTATTGTGTTTATAGATTTATTTCTCATATGCCCAACATCAGATTTTTTTTTTCCTTCAGTGAGTGAATCTGCCCTTTAGAAGTACATAGTTCCCAAGAACAGTGCTAAACTCTTTAATTTGGAAAATCAAGGCATGTCTGCCATGCTTTTTCAACTGTCTGATCTAGCTGTGTGGCTGGACAGTTGGATAGATGATCCCTTGAATTCAGCAAAACTTAAGACTCATAGAATGTTAAGGGGCTTCATGATTGCCCCATTAAACATCCTTGTTAACAGGGCAATTTAACTGCCATTTCTATGATCATCTCTATCTGGAACATTTTAAGAAATGCAAATATTCCTGAGGGCTGTAGCCTGTTAATAAGTCTTTGGTCATAAAGTTCTCAGATTAATGTAGCAGCAGCAGCTGCCCCTTAGAAGTGAAAGTAGGATGAGGGAATCGGCAGATCATTTCAAAGGAGAAAGGCAAAGGAAAATACCTGAAGAATGAGTTGCAACTGGTACCGTCTCTTTGGCCAAGCCTGGTGTCATGGTTGGGTCTCTGATATCTTAAGTTGGAGACCTGTTTAGCTTTGATCCTTTGAGGGACAATGGTCAGGAGGATAAAAGAAGGTTGAATGTAAGGTAAGGTCCTACTAGACAGGTCCATCAACAGGATGAAAGGGGACTGTTGACTCTTGACCTACTTAGAAAAAGTATAACCAAAGTTGGTCCAGGGAATAGATGAGCCCTGAGCAGGTCCCCTTCCTCTTCCTGTGAGCAGAGGGCAAGAAGTTCCACCAGGTACACACCTGACTGCACTCTCAGGCCCTAATTCAACATTAATTTTCCTTAGTGTCTCTGACTTCCCCTGGGAATATCCAGAAAGCTAAGCCCCTGCCCTGAAAACAATTTGAATGTTCTAAGCAAAGCGAGAGCTTGTTTGTTACCCCTGACTGCCTCTTTTTTGAGGGAGATAGAAATGCTCCTGGGCTTTCCTGGTGGCTCAGCTGGTAAAGGATCTGCCTGCAATTTGGTTCCTGGGTCAGGAAGATCCCCTGGAGAAGGGATAGGCTGCTCCTCCAGTATTCTTGAACTTCCCTGGTGGCTCAGATAGTAAAGAGTCTGCCTGCGATGAGGGGGACCTGGGTTCAGTCCCTGGGTTGGGAAGATCCCCTGGAGAAGGGCATGGCAACCAACTCCAGATTCTTGCCTGGAAAATACCCAGGAGCAGAAAAGCCTGGCGGGCTGCATCCCATGGTGTCTCAGAGTCAGATATGACTGAGCAACACAGCACAGCACAGAAAGGCTCCAGAACAAAATTTAATCTGCGTCATTTTCCCACTGAGAATAAAAGAAAGGGAATCAATATTTACTGAACAATCTGCCATGTGCCAGACCACGTATTGTGTGCTGTATATACATTACCTCCCGGCCATCTCTTTTTCACAGCTATTCCCTTCCTACAGATGAGAAACAGAATCCGAACTGACATATGATGACTAACTCAAGTTTGTGAGGCTCAGAAGAGGTGAAGCCAGAATGCAAATCCAAGTTATTTAATTCCCAGCTCTGGGTCCCTCCCTATTATCATTATGTCATTCTGCACTGAAATCCACAGTTCATGAAAAATCATAGTACCTAATTCCACTTTTTATGAGAATAGTGTGTATATATAAACCTATGCATTGTTGTTGTTCATTTGCTTAGTTGTGTCTAACTCTTTGTGACCACACAAACTGCAGCCCACCAGGCTTCCCTGTCCTTCACTCTCTTCTGGAGTTTGCTCAAACTCATGTCCATTGAGTCAGTGATGCCATTCAACCATCTCATCCTCTGTCACCCTCTCCTCCTACGCTCAATCTTTCCCAGCATCAAGGTCATTTTCCAGTGAGTTGGCCCTTCTGAAAGTATTAGAGCCTCAGCTTCAGCATCAGTCCTACCAATGAATATTCAGGATTGACAGGTATGATCTCCTTGCAGTCCAAGGGACGCTCAAGAGTGTTCTCCAGTACCACAATTAGAAAACATCCTATGCATGGACATATTGAAATGAACTCATTTTTACCAGCCTTGGCTTTCCTTCCTGTAGCTTCCCAGAGTTCTCTTGGATGGGAGCCCTAATACCTGCAGACATAACAAAGATTATATTCCCAGAGAAGAAACCGAAGGGAGGTGTTTCTGCCCCAAACATATTCAGCCTTTGCATTTAAGAATACCTGGACATGTTTTACTAGATCCACAAGATTTATTTTTATAATTATAGAAAAGTGTTCTGCAAACATGTCAGATTCCCTAATATCCCAGCCTAAAGGACTGATCTCGTGGTTAATATATATTCATTCTCTTCCTGAGCTGTTTTTCAGTAGGTGTTTTTGCCTGGTCATTGTTATTTTTCTAATTGCCTAATTTTCTTTTCTCTGTTAAATACTAATTAAAGAATAAGCCCAGAGCTGCCACCTTTTTGGAGACAACATTAATCTCCTGCCCTCTCTACATTTTAATGGGGCTAATTTATCCCTATTATCTACTCCTTTCACCATCCCAACTAAGGGAAGAAAAAATTCTTATCTCTTTCACCCTTTTCATCACTCTACTTCTTTTTTGCATTTTATTTTCCCTTCTACAAGTGATTCTGCATACCATTGCTTATGTTTGCTTTTCATTACCAGCAGGATATGCATACTTACCATAATAATCTCCTCTTTTTCTTCCTCCCTCCCTGCTTGATCTTTTCTCTGTTGCTTCTTTCTCCCTAGCTCTAATCCTCCACGTGACTGTGATCTATTGATGGGTTAATTAATCAACCAGACATAACTCAGCATCTACCCTGCTGACATTGAAGCATGAATCCCGGTCTCTAGGAACCCCAGTCTGAAAGCAGACAATTGTAATAAAAATGCAGCACAGACAAGAGTCCAGACTAGAAGAAGTTGTGGTAGGACAGGGCAGGAGCTTGCACTCCAGCCTAAGGGACATGGAAGGCCTCCTGGAATGGCTGACATTTGGAATGATTGGGTGTCTAGTTGGTGAACCAATGAGTTGAATCCCATAGTTCATTTACATTCATACCAAACTCTATTATCAGTGGTAGAAGTAAAATTTTAATTTAAAAAAAATTGTAAGTTACTTTGAAATGCCCATATGAAAAATAGCATATTAATTAAAATAGAGCAAACCCAGCTAATTAACCCAGCCATAACCTCTGGAGCAAAGAGCTTTTGCTTCTAAGTGACTTAAAATAAAAAAGGCTGCCTATAAGTTACAAGCCTGGAACTGATGGTACTAGTTTTTAAAGCCTCTCTCTTCAGAGCTTATCACACTTAATTCTGATGCTTTTGTCTTTCTGATATCTTGGACTACTTTCAAATCAAAATAGCCAAGCCTATAGGGTTCTTTGAAGGAACATATCCTCACTCCAGGGAAGAGTGATCTCTGATACCTGAATAATGAAAGCAAATAGACATAACTATCTGCTGCCCCCGCCCCCACCATTGGAGTGTAATTGATTTACACTGTTGTGTCAGTTTCTACTGTACAAGTGAATCAGCTATATGTATACATTTATCCCCTCCCTCTTGGACCTTCCACCCACCTCCCTACCCCACCCCTCTAGGTCATCACAGAGCTTCCAGGTGAGTTTCCTATGCTAATTTATAGCAGGTATTGGAGAAGGAAATGGCAACCCACTCCAGTGTTCTTGCCTGGAGAATCCCAGGGACAGCAGAGCCTAGAGACAGGTAGCATAGCTATTAAACAAGTTAACAAATGCTATGAAAACCAGTAGACCCAGGGAATAAAAACAGCAGTAGATATTTGGCTATCTCAGTAACTGTCACTGTTGCCAGCTGTTCTGAAGAGCACAGGGACTGGCGTGAATGGTGATGGACCAGAGTCAGCAGATAAAGGTTTATTCAGATTCAAGGAGCTTTATTTCAGAAAGTGAGGAAGTTGGATAACTCATCATAGAAACATTTCCATTTCATTACATCATTCGCTTCTTGTTAATGTATCACACATGTTGAACGCATCCCCATGGTTGATGGTGGATGCTCATGGTTTTCCGTGTTTTTGTGTTAACTTACAGTCACTCTTGCAGTTTTCCAGAAAGACAGACATTCATGATCGAGATCCTTCTAGACTGCTTAAGGCACTCTTCAAAAAGAATGTGGCCCTGATGCATTTGAGTCAGTTCTAATTAAGTGGATGAACCTGGAGCCTATTTTACGGAGTGAAATAAGTCAGAAAAACAGATATTGTGTATTAACACATACATATGGAATCTAGAAAGATGGTACTGATGAACCTATTCACAGGACAGCAGTGGAGATGTGACATAGAGAACAGACTTATGAACACAGTAGGGGAAGGAGAGGGTGGAACAAATGACGAGGGTAGCATGAAAACATATATACTACCCTATGTAAAATAGATAGCCAGTGGGAATTTGCTGTATGACTCAGGGAATTTAAACTGGGGCTTTTCAGCAATCTAGAGGGATGGGATGTGTTGGGAGGTGGGAGAGAGGTTCAAGAAGGACGGGGCACATCTATACTTATGGCTGATTCGTGTTGATGTATGGCAGAAACCAACACAATATTGTAAAGCAATTACCCTTCAATTAAAAGTGAATAAAAAAAAAAAAAAACCTGGCCCTGATGTTTTGAAAAGGATAATCATTTCTTGTGTAAGCAGTATTTTCTTACTACTTAACTTTTTTGTTTTTTCAGTAACCTAAGAAAGATAAAATGCCTGTTTAAAAATTCAAAGCTCTACCATCTTAAATATGAACAATAGCAAGCACTAGGAATTTTTATAATTGATTCAAGACAATGCCTTCGAAACATATTTATAAAGTGCTTTATGTAGATCTTCAGGCGACCTTAGATGTAGCCTTTCACATTATAATGAAGTATGTTTTGTTCACCTTTCTTGTCATGGTAATCCATTTCCTTTTCACAATTACCATAATAATCTGACTCATCATTGCCTTTTCCCATAATTACTATCAGCATACTCTTGTTAATAATACTGAAATCTATTATTTCTTTGCTCACAGCATTACAGAATGTAGAGATGTAAGAATCTGCAGATCTCCTTCTATGTCATTACAGATTATGGGTTCTTCCTAACAGAATGTGTATTCTTAGGAATTTATTGATGGTGTTTTCAACTCTGATGTAAACATCATCATTGTATAGACCCCAAGTAATCTTGGATTTCATGGAACACCTTATTGGGGAGAGATGTTCACACACTGGCATTTAGAACAATTTGAAGTATTTGCCAAACAGAATATGTTGCTATCACACATGTAGAGAAGATCTTTGTATTTGTAAAATGCTGCAACATCACAGTCAACATTTTTTAGTTAATCCTAATCTGTTTTGAAAGTCAAGTGTTTGATAAGCTTTCTTGGAGAGGAAATGAAAGTGTGCAGTTTTTCAGGTGATGAGAGAGAAGAGGAATCTGTATATGTTGAAGATCAGGGAGAAGCAAGCATGTTTTAAGTCCATGTTTTATCATCTGCATGTTCTGGCTTTTAGACTTACTGTGTTTTGGTTGTCACTCTTTCCCCCCACATTTCCCACATTTTGAGTGCTCTTAAAAGTCCGTCACATTTGCCCGAAAACATCAGAATTGATATGCCACTTTGTTCCTTTTTATTAATCACTAATTGCTTTACTTGGTGTGGATAGATTACTTCTAAATGCAGAGTTTATGTTTTGCCATTTGATTCTGAAGTTGGCCTGAGGAGAGGTTGGGACTACCTCCTTCAGTGTTTTGCTTTCATAATAGCAAATGTTATATTATTAAATATTATTATGTTAATTTATATATTATATTAATGCATGAAAATATACATTAATCAAAAATGCAGAGTTTATGTTTTGCCATTTGATTCTGAAGTTGGCCTGAGGAGAGGTTGGGACTACCTCCTTCAGTGTTTTGCTTTCATAATAGCAAATGTTATATTATTAAATATTATTATGTTAATTTATATATTATATTAATGCATGAAAATATACATTAATCAATTCAGTTCAGTCGCTCAGTTGTGTCCAACTCTTTGCAACCCCATGAATTGCAGCACGCCAGGCCTCCCTGTCCATCGCCATCTCCCGGAGTTCACTCAGACTCACATTCATCGAGTCCATGATGCCATCCATAATACATAGTATTAAATATCACAATATTAATGATATAAATATTATAATAGTACTGATTGACAAACAATCAGAAGAGGCAGTATAGGAATCTGAAGGCTCCTGTGTTCTAGGCTGAAGATTTGATGCTTGTTTCATAATGTGCATATCTGGGAGACTTTGCCAAGCTACTTCATGTTTCTGAGGCTTAGTTTCATCACTTGTTAGATGAAGGATTTTTTTTTATAGGAATATTTCTGAAATGGCCATGGGAAGTCAATTGGGGAACATTTTAATATATATTTTTAAAATTAACTAAAATAAAATTTCATTATTCATTTTTTTCATTGCAAAAGATTTATTAGAGACTTATTGTATATGACATCTATAGAAACAGAGGGAGGTGGAATGGAGGAGGGAGCCCAGATGGAGGGAAATGAGATGATGATACTATTTCAGAGCTAGTAGGGCCCTTGTACTCTTTGCTAAGAAGTTTGGAGTTAATGCTGAAGGCAGAAGGGAGCCCAGAATTCATATGCTCTCAGGATCATCTGAAACTGTGTGGAGAATGGAGTAGAAGGTGAAATGGAGCCAGGGAGGTATGGTAGGTTGTTTTCTAACAATCCAGAGAAGAGGTGGTTAACCTGTCTGAACTAAGGCTTTGGCATCAGGGGTGAGAAGGCTAGGAGACATATAAGGAATAGCTTGGGTGTAGAAAGGGTGTGCCTTGCCAACTGATACAGGAAGTGAAGGAGCTGGAAAAGATGCTAATCTGAGTGAGACAAGTTGAGTTTAAGGGCACATTCGCAAGGCTAATATTTTTCTGTAAGTGTTTGTAGCATGGGAGAGGGGTTAGAGAAGTAGCTATAGATGTGCAGCTCCCCATATATTATGTCAGGCCACTTGGGCCACGGGATTGAGATCGCCCAAGGAGAGAGGAAAAGACAGAGAATAAGACTGCATAGCAGTAGAGCCTAGGGAGCAAACAAGAGAAGGTGCCTAAGAAAAATCTGAGAAAGAGTAATCAGTGAGAGGACAGCAAGAAGGGTGGAGTCACTGGAAAAAGACCTTGTCAGCAGTAACATACAGAGAGAGATCGGATAAACAGAACTGAAATCATCTAACTGTTTGTGGATCTGTATGAGTAACTGGAAAAAAGTCTTAGGTGTTTGCAGAAGGTATCCATTGCTTAAAGCAAGCTGCATCCATGTCTAGGGGGCCCTGCAAATATTTCTGGATTGAGTTTAGTTACGGAAAGATCACATCTCTACAGGCATACACAAGTCAACCAATCCATTCCTTTTTTTGCCAAAATCATTATATGTGCGTGCTCAGTCATGTCCAACTCTGCAACCCCATTGACTGTAGCCCGCCAGTCTCCTCTGTCTATGAAATTTTTCAGGCAAGAATACTGGAGTTGCCATTTCACAATTGGCATTTCCTACTTCAGGGGATCGTCCTGACCCAGGGATCGAACCCAAGTCTCCTGCATCTCCGGCATTGATAGATGTGTTTTTTTTTTTTTAACCACTGAACCACCTAAGTCATTATGACCTCTACTCTAATCTGCTTTATTGATGTGGGGTGGGAGGTGGGGGGGGTCGGTTCATGTTTGGGAGTTCATGTATACCCATGACAGATTCATGTCATGTATGCCAAAACCAATACAGTACTGTAAAGTAAAATAAAGTAAAAATTAAAATTAAAAAAAATTAAAGTGCTGAAATTAAACTAACAAGCCAATTTGGTCATGTACAACTGTTAAGTTTTATAGATAGATGGGTGGGTGGATGGGTGGGCAGATAGATAAATTAATGATAGATGGACAGTAGCTACCAAACTGAGGTGGATACTGCTCACAATCACAATGAAAGCAGCCCTAAGAATGAATATATTAAGAAATTCTCAGTTTCCTGTCCTAGCACCTAGCTTTAAATAGTATTTTGCATGAAAGGTTCACTTGAGGTAAACACCACAGCCTTGGAGAGGTGTGATGGTTACCTCATAGGAGTCATCAAGCAAGCAAAAATTCTGCTTCCCTATCTCTGTGATCAGAAGCTTTTGGAGCTCAAGCTCAGAACTCATTCCTAAGGATCCAAGCCTCAAGCCTCGCTATATACTCTGTTGCTGTTCCTAAAGTTGAGGGCAGTGTCTATAAGATAGGTGAACCAATCCACAATGTTGAACACCAATATTTTCTCCAGTGAATCGCCCACCATGGTAATTAACAAGCTAGCAATTTACCAATAAACACCCGTTTCTAGTATTTATTATATAAAGCCCCTGATGTTGACTGAAGTATGGCTCAAAGCACTTGCAGTGGCCTCCTCTGACGTATGATCTTCTCTTGGGAGTGCTTGTGACCATCCTGAGTGGTTGGATTCCTGATGAACATGACAGATTGCCCCTTGAGTGGAACTTAAGCTAAAGAATACATGCAAAATCTCACTGTCTTTGCAGAAGGGAATTTTAAAGTAAATGACAAACATTGTAGCAAGGAATAAGGAAACCTGATGTTTCAACTCATGAAACACCAACAGCATCTTTGTGATGAATTGAAAATATCATTTGGTAAAAATATACTAGCCTTTCAGATTATTTTTATTCTGCCCACAGTTTTTTTGGAATCCTCTGTGTAGCCAATATTCAGATGTCATTCTTGCATAAATCTTACTGCCATGGCTCACCCAACAATGGTAAAAACTGTGTGATGTCAAATTGCCTGTAGTTGACCATCAGAGTATTTCACATCCATGGTTACACAATATGAAATGTTCCAATGCTCTGAATCGAAGTTGCTCAGTCATGTCCAACTCTTTGAGACCCCATGAACTGTAGCCTGTCAGGCTCCTCTGCCCATGGGATTTTCCAGGCAAGAATACTGGAATGGGTTGCCATTTTCTTCTCCAGTGCTCTGGTGACATGCACATTACTTTAATCCGTTAGTTGCCTCGGCTAACAACCTGGGTAAAGCTATTCATGATAAGATCAAGATCAAGATGCTCGCATAGGCAGTTAATAAAGTGTCTATTTTTTTCCTGATTATGAAGATATTGGTATACATATTATATAAAGGTAAAACATACAGAAAAACATCATCTTGAAAATGAATATCCCCAGTAATTCTGTCTCCAGAGATAACTATTATTAACTGTTTGTCATAGTTTGGGGGCAGAATTTTTCCTGTGCAAGAATAAACTATCTATATGTATCTTTTTGAGTTCCAGTTTTCTCCAGATATATGCCCAGGAGTGGATTGCTGGATCATATTGTGGCTCTGTTTTTGTTTTTTAAGGAATCTCCATACTATTCGCCATAGTGCTATACCAAGTTACATTTCCCCCAGCAGTGTAGGAGGGTTCCCTTTTACCCACACCTTCCCTAGCATTTATTGTTTGTATATTTTTTTATGAGAGCCATTCTGACTAGTGTGACGTGATACCTCATTGTAGTTTTAATTTGCATTTCTCTAATAATTATTGATGTTGAACATCTTTTCATGTGGCTCTTGGACATCTGTATGTCTTCTTTGGAAAAATGTCTGTTTAGATCTTTTGCCCATTTTTTGATTAGGTTGTTTATATATATATATGCATATATATATATATATATATATATATAGAGAGAGAGAGAGAGAGAGAGCTGCATGAGCTGTTTGTATATTTTGGAGATTAATCCCTTGTTGGTTGATTCATTTGCAAATATTTTCACCCATTCTGTGGGTTGTCATTTTGTGTTTTTTTTGTGTGTGTGTGGTTTCCTTTGCTATGCAAAACCTTAATTAGGTTCCATTTGTTTATTTTATTTATTTATTTATTTTTACTCTAGGCAATGGATCAAAAAAAATCTTGCTGCAATTTCGGTCAGAGTGTTCTGCCTATGTTTTCTTATAAGGTAATGCCATTTTCAGCAACATGGATGGATCTAGAAATTGTCATACTCAGTGAAGAAAATGAGATAGAGAAAGACAAATATCAAATGATTTCACTTATATGTGGAATCTGAAAAAAAGTGGTAGAGATTAATCTATTTACAAAACAGTGATAGAGTCACAGATATAGGAAACAAACTATGGTTACCAAGGGGAAAAGTGGGGGAAGGGATAGATTGGGAGATTGGAATTCACATATACATAATGCTCTGTTATAAAATAGGTAACTAAAAAGAATGTGCTGGGTAGCACAGAGAACTCTCCTCAGTACTCTGTCATGACCTGTATGGGAACAGCATCTAAAAGAGAGTGAATATATGTGTAACTGATTCACTTTGCTGTACAGCAGAAACTAATACAGCATTGTAAATCAACTGTACTCCAATAAAAGCTAATAAAAAAAGAACAAACATATATACACAAATTTTTAAGCTATCATAACCACTTATTTTGTTTTGCAATTTTCAAGCAATATATCCTGGGCATATTTCCTCATCAATGTGTAGAGACTGTTTTAAAAGCAACAATAGTGTTTTCTACATCCAATGTCAAAGCAGAATCATCCTCTTCACTGCTGGATTCTTTCTTTGTTTGTTTGATTTTATTCTAAGTGTAGTTGTATGATATTATATGTTATAGACAATTATTTCACGATTTTTAAAGGTGTACTCCATTTACATTTATTATAAAATATTGGTTATATCACCAATATAATATAGTGTTGAACAATATATATGATAGCTTATTTTATACCTAGTAGTTTGTACCTCTTAATTCTCTACCCCTCTATCACATCTCCTCTCTCCCCACCAATAATCTCTAGTTTATTCTGTATATCTGTGAGTCAGCTTCTTTTTCTTTTTTTAAATTCACATCATTGCCATTTTGAACACATTCTTTCTGGCAGGTAGAGCAGCTTAAATAATGAAGAAAATAATAACAACAGTAGTAAAATAATGAAAACCTTCACAAGCATAAAAGAAGAAATGTTTTTAGAAGACCAGGCTGAGCTTGGGTTGTTCCCACTTCTTAGTGGCTCCACAAAATGATAAAGACCAAGAAAAACAGTTTCTATGTGATTCTTTAAACAAATGAAGCAGGGATGCTTGTCATACACATTTCCAAGAAGGTAGTGCTTAGATTACTACCATCATGTACCCACCTTTACAGTGGTCTCCAAACCTATAAGTTTACTCTCATCCTCAGAGTACCAATGGCTTAGGACCCAGAATAGTTTAGGTTGAGTCCCAGTTTTGCACACCCATCAGCTTTGTAACTCTGTCAATTCTTTAACCTCCCTAAGCTTTGTTGTGATTTGTAAAATGAGCCTAATGCCTGCTTCACAGAGGATCAAGCAAAGTACTAAAAATTAAAGACCTTGCCCAGTGCCTGACTCCTAGTTGGTTTCAAGAAATGTTACTTCCTTATTTCCCAAATCCACACTTGTTCTGAGGGAAAGATAATCATTTTTGTAATTTTAGGCAGTCTAATTCAGATTTTATAATCTTCCCAGTATACATTATTTCCATTTTTTTTAAACTGTAGAGTACTCTTATGGTTGCTGTTTATTTGTTTTCACCAAAATGAAATGCAGAGCCAAAGCTATGAGCCTTTGATCCTATATGTAAGGCAGCAAAAGAGACACAGATGTAAAGGACAGACTATTGGATAATGGGGAGAAAGTAAGGGTGGGATGGTATGAGAGGATAGCACTGAAACATGTACATTACCATATGTGAAACAGATGAGCAGTGCTGATGGATGAAGCAGGGCACTCAGAGCTGGTGCTCTGGGACCACCCAGAAGAATGGAGTCGGGAAGGAGGCGGGAGGGGGTTCAGGATAGGAGAGGGGGCGCACGTGTGCCTGTGGCTGGTTCACGTCAATGTGTGGCAGGGGCCACCACAGTGTTATGAAGTGATTGTCCTCCAATTTAAATAAATAATTTTTTTAAAAAGCAGAGCTGCATGTTTGCATTGGGGAAAGTGGTGTGAGCTAGCTGGCTTGATGTCTTGAACACCTGAGTTCCCTCTGAAGAGCACAATGCTTGCTCCCTAGAATACAGCTTGGAAACCTCTCCATTGGCCACTCTGCTTCTCACAAAGCTACTGCAAAGGATCACCTTCATTAATGAGGCCACATAAGAGGTTAATGACACAGGTATCTTATCCTCTCAAAGTGTTTGCATTTGCTCTTCAGTGCCTAAATTCAGAAGTTCAGTTCAGTTCAGTTCAGTCGCTCAGTGGTGTCTGACTCTTTGCGACCCCATGAATTGCAGCACGCCAGGCCTCCCTGTCCATCACCAACTCCCAGAGTTCACTCAGACTCACGTCCATTGAGTCCATGATGCCATCCAGCCATCTCGTCCTCGGTCATCCCCTTCTCTTCCTGGCCCCAATCCCTCCCAGCATCAGAGTCTTTTCCAATGAGTCAACTCTTCCCATGAGATGGCCAAAGTACTGGAGTTTCAGCTTTAGCATCATTCCTTCCAAAGAAATCCCAGGGTTAATCTCCTTCAGAATGAACTGGTTGGATCTCCTTGCAGTCCAAGGGACTCTCAAGAGTCTTCTCCAACACCACAGTTCAAAAGCATCGATTCTTCGGCGCTCAGCCTTCTTCACAGTCCAACTTTCACATCCATACATGACCACAGGAAAAACCATAGCCTTGACTAGGCGGACCTTAGTCGGCAAAGTAATGTCTCTGCTTTTGAATATACTATCCAGGTTGGTCATAACTTTTCTTCCAAGGAGTAAGCGTCTTTTAATTTCATGGCTGCAGTCACCATCTGCAGTGATTTTGGAGCCCAAAAAAATAAAGTCTGACACTGTTTCCACTGTTTCCCCATCTATTTCCCATGAAGTGATGGGACCGGATGCCATGATCTTCGTTTTCTGAATGTTGAGCTTTAAGCCAACTTTTTCGCTCTCCTCCTTCACTTTCATCAAGAGGCTTTTTAGNTTCTTCACAGTCCAACTTTCACATCCATACATGACCACAGGAAAAACCATAGCCTTGACTAGGCGGACCTTAGTCGGCAAAGTAATGTCTCTGCTTTTGAATATACTATCCAGGTTGGTCATAACTTTTCTTCCAAGGAGTAAGCGTCTTTTAATTTCATGGCTACAGTCACCATCTGCAGTGATTTTGGAGCCCAAATAAATAAAGTCTGACACTGTTTCCACTGTTTCCCCGTCTATTTCCCATGAAGTGATGGGACCGGATGCCATGATCTTCGTTTTCTGAATGTTGAGCTTTAAGCCAACTTTTTCGCTCTCCTCCTTCACTTTCATCAAGAGGCTTTTTAGCTCCTCCTCACTTTCTGCCATAAGGGTGGTGTCATCTGCATATCTGAGGTTATTGATATTTCTCCTGTTAGTATTTCTAAATATGGATATTTACACATAACGCCAATCAGCTAGAAGTTCTTCCGTTTAATTTTGGGATGGAGTTGTAAGGGTAGGGAGGTGGAGGCACCAAGTTCTTTCCAATAGCTTGCCTCATGAACTATGGGAAACTTCCTCTCTCCGTACCCAAGAATTGGGCTCTACTGTCAGGGGATGAACTGTTTTAGGATTCAAAAGGAAAGAAGAAAATAAAAAGACTGTGGGTCTCCACCTGTACCCCATCTTATGGGAAGAGGGTGAGGGGACTCCATACAAGGGAAATGGTCTTACAATGCTTGGACAATCTATTGACAGCAGTTTGGGGATTAATGCAAAGATCAGACAATTTACATTTAAAAGGGTTTCCCTTTATGATCCAAGGTGTTAAAAGGTGAGTAGAAAACCCCTATAACAGAGTAGTTGAGGGCAAGAGCTCTGGCATCAGAAGCACTTGGAACTGAACTCTGATAAGATTAGTTCTGTGACCTTGAGCATATTTCTTATCCTCCATTAGATTCAGTTCCCTGGACTGTAAAATGAGAATACTTATAGTATTTACTCAAAGAGTTGTTGTGAAATTTAAAGGACAGAATGCATGAAAGCCTTTAGCCCAAAACCTGACACATAGTAAGGACTCAATAAATACAGCTATTAGCATTTATTTGGTATCCTTATGCACTCAACTTTCTTGCCATTTGACAAGGTGAAAATATATTTAAGAGTGCTTAGTGTCTTTGGATTAATACTACAATTTAGTTAATGCTTGCAATCCTCCAAGGTGTAGGATAATATGTAGTAAAACTATTTAATTTTATCATTTAGTAATGGATGATTACACACATTAAAACCTCAATTGAATATTATGTAGAATCATATGCTAAGGATCCACAACCAGAAATATAATCACCTGTGTATACTGCATTGGAGAAGGCAATGGCACCCCACTCCAGTACTCTTGCCTGGAAAATCCCATGGACAGAGGAGTCTGGTGGGATGCAGTCCATGGGGTTGCGAAGAGTCGGACATGACTGACTTCACTTTGACTTTTCACTTTCTTGCATTGGAGAAGGAAGTGGCAACCCACTCCAGTGTTCTTGCCTGGAGAATCCCAGGGATGGGGGAGCCTGGTGGGCTGCCGTCTATGGGGTCGCACAGAGTCGGACACGACTGAAGCGACTTAGCAGCAGCAGCATACTGCATTTAGGTTATCTGGCTGTGGTTCTACTCAATAGTGGAGATGGTGAAATCCACTTTCTGGAGCTACAAAAAAAGAAAAAAAAGAACAACACCACGACCATATTTAACTTAGAGCAACTGAGACGTTGTCTTCTGCTGCAGTGTAATTTTAATATAGCCTTTGTAATGCCATTTTTTATTCCAGTGTGTGTTCAGTCGCTAAGTCATGTCCAACTCTGTGAATCCATGGACTATAGCAAGCCAGGCTTCCCTGTCCTTCACTGTCTCTTGGAGCTTGCTCAAACTCATGTCCACTGAGTCAGTGATGCCATCCAACCATCTTATCCTCTGTCATGCCCTTCTCTTCATGTCTTCAATCTTTCCCAGCATCAAGGTCTTTTCCAGTGAGTCAGCTCTTTGAATCAGGTAACCAAGTAATTGTAGCTTCAGCTTTAGCATCAGTCCTTCCAATGAATATTCAGATACTTTGTTCAATATCTCACTGTATTCCTAGGATTCTGCATAGTGAGAAAGGCTCTAGCTCTATTTAATGCAGCCAAATTATTGAGAACCTACTGAATTTAAAGCACTATTAGATATCATTAATGTCTTAATATAAAATATATATCAGATATCTAGTAGTCTTTAAGGAATTTTTATTTACATTTTCTCATTTGGTTCAACCTCATTGAATTCCTGTAAGTTAGCTAGACAAGAACCAAAATTTCTATTTTATGTTACTTTTGTTTTAAGCATGCACCAACTAATGTGAGATACTGGTCTGAGTTAAAAATGTTCACCAAGCCACCCGCCCACCCACATACCTGGTAATACCTATTGCACTGGAGAGTCAATATCTGTACTTTGTTAATTTTCACTTGTTCTGCATGCTTAATGCCTAAATTTAGAAAGAGGTTTGGTTAACAGAAAATTCTCTACATAATAAACATGAAGTTTATGACTAAATCTCACTCTTTTAAGTGTCTGTAATCCTAGTTTTTATTTCTAGCCCTTTAGTTTCGTAATCAGCACTCTTTTCATTAAACACCTCTATTTTCTCTCCATTTAATGTAACTGTATAAGTTTCTCTATTCAATTTTACTTTTAATTACTCTGCATCTTATGTCTTCTGTGTACATTTTTATGATATAACAGATGTATGTTTATTCCTTGACTTACAGTCCATTAAGCTGAAAGAAAAGAAAACAAAATTCCACCAACCCACAAACAAGCAGGGAAATATCTTCCTACATTTCCTCACTTTAATACCTTACCTTTATTTCAACTGAGGCAATGCTGAGAGTACATTCTACATCCCTTCCTGTAAAACTGTTTTTAAAAGTTGACCGTTTAAATAAATTACTTTTTCTCTTCTTCTGGCATCAGGACTCTAAGGCATAAGTCTATGCCTGACACCTGGAAAGAAAATTCACTGTGCTTTTGCATCCGCAGCCACCTGGCATCATCAAACATCTTTGACGCATCCAAGAGGCTATATATTATATATATATTATATATATATAAATTCAAGAAGTTATTTATTATATAATATATATAAATATTATATATAAATATAATTGTAATACAGTACAAAAGTCTACTCTATTAATATATATTAATATGTATCGATATACATATTAATATATATATGTTACATAATATATATTAATACCATAGACCTATAGTACATTTATATATGTTAATATAATCTATTATTATAATATAATGTATATATTGAGAGTGAAAGTCGCTCAGTTGTGTCTGAGTTTTTGCAGCTTCATGGACTGTAGCCCACTAGGCTTCTCTGTCCATGGAATTCTCCAGGGAAGAAAATTGGAGTGGGTTGTCATTCCCTTCATCAGGGGATCTTCCCAACCCAGGGATCGAACCAGGGTCTTCTGCATTTCAGGCAGATTCTTTACCAGCTGAGCTACCAGGGTAGCCCAGTATATGTATTATATATATAAATATTTTTATATATTGCATCATATATATTAATACAGTAGACCTCTTGAATGTGTCAAAAATGTTTAATGATTCTAGGAAGCTGGGGATGGAGAATACACACATATATGTGTGTGTGTGACACACACACACACAGGTAGGGAGAGAGGGAGAGCTTTCAGCTGGCCATAGATTTTTCTGTCCTTGGGATGTCACCCATGTTTCTGGGCACTGCTGTCACACCCTCTAGTGGTTTCTTTGTATGTTTGCTGCATCTCTGGGGCCCTAACTCCTGGGTGGTGTCTGCCATGTACCATGTACATGTTTCTCATCAGTAGAAAGTATAGGGAATGCTTCCATAGTCTTCTAAGGTTACACAGTTTCCATATGAGTATCTCAATATCAGTACCTTAAGGTTTTGTTGTCAGTCACATCTCTTTCTGTTTTGTTTGTTTGTTTTAAGCCTACCAGGTCCATATAACTGTGAATCAGGGTCACAAGTTCTGAAAACTAAGTATAGAACTGCTCTTCTCTTTCAAGGACAGAGGTTTCTTACTGTGATCAGGTAGGCTGTCTGAAGTTCTTTTTACCTCAGAATGGGTTCCCTCTGAGGAATCTCTCTCCAGTTCATTTTGCAGAGAGACTGCTTTCATACCCTCCTCCATCATGCTATTAGAAATGTCCAACACAACTGAATTCCACCATCTTTAATCTAAGTTGAGATGCCTATAAGAAGTTGAGGGGGGGGGGTCGGATTTTGTCTAAGGTTATTTCAGCCTAGCAGAAAAAAAAAAAAAGGTACTTAATTGCAACATAAGATAGTGAAAATGTTAGTTGCTCAGTCGTGCCTGACTCTTTGAGACCCCATTGACTGTAGTCTGTCAGGCTCCCCTGTCTTTATGGAATTCTCCAGAAAAGAATACTGGAGGGGGTAGTCAGTCCTTTCTCTAGGGGAACACAATATAGGTGAATGCTATAAGAGAGTTGGAGAGGTATGTATTTTCTCTACTGATTTTCCAAGATGGCAGACACTATGGCCATCTTGAAAAAATCAAAGGTTTGTCATTAAGAAGCTGACAGGCAAATTGGACTGTAAAAGATGGACATGATTTCAGTTCAGTTCAGTTCAGTAGCTCAGTTGTGTCTGACACTTTGCAACCCCATGGATTGCAGCATGCCAGGCCTCCCTGTCCATCACCAACTCCTGAAGTTTACTCAAACTCATATCCATTGAGTCGCTGATGCCATCCAACCATCTTATCCACTGTCGTCCCCTTAAATATATGTAAATACGAAGAGATTAACCTTCTTGTTAAGGAGACTAACATTAGGAAAGGAAAGAAGTCAAAGAAAGGTTGATCACTGGGGAGGGGAGATGGGCAGATGTACATCCTGGAAGGCTTGTAATGTCTGGCGATGGAACTTGAACTGGATTCTGAAGCATTTTTTAAAACTTTTATTCTTTTTATTAAAAGTAAAATAAAATAAAAATAAATAATCCCCCCTTTTTAATACAACTTGATATCTTGATCATCTTAACTGAGGTTGAATCTCTTGATGAAGGATTTTCAGACTAGGCCTGATAGCATTTCTAGATCCAAGCCTTCCCCCTTTATCTCTCCCCTAACCCTTTCTCAGAAGGAATGTTTAGGGAGAAAAAAGCCCCCTGTTGCCTCAAATCTCCCAAACAAACACAGTTAAAGTAACACTGGTGGCTTTGCCATGCAGATGTAACTTCAAGACAAGTCAGTCCCCTGATCTACATCAGTTTTCCCACAAAGATCCCCAAGTGAAAATCTAAGTTAAAATTGTGAGCTTGCTATGTGAGCATTGTTTCAGGACAAAGTACTCACACACCCTCTCCTACTGCTTTCATCCCTCCAACTTAACTGGTAGCTCTAAACCCTATAGGGAAAAATCTGGAGCTCCCATAGACTCTTAATGACTTTAAAAATATAATTATACTGTGTTTCATCAAATCTAAGGGACATGAATTGTAAGATGCTCTATTATTTTATGATTATGAAGAAAGATTAAAATAGTGCCTATAATTATGAATGATTATGTCTTCTCTCCCCATCTATGGCTCTTCTTCCTTACTGACTATTACTTTTTAGAGCCTCATCACCTTTAGGGGTGGCTTGGATTTAGATGGCACATCCCAGCATTTGGTTTGCCATGTACACTTCTCCATTATTATAGGAGGAGCTGCAGATTTTTGGCTATTTGCTCCAAGGCTCTAATCTGTTTTCTCTTGCCATTGGAGGTAGTATGGTGATCTCAGGTCAGCTCACAGATTGGACAGGAATTTCTCACAATGCTTCTCCTAGATGGGGGCTTACAATTCTGCTCAGCCTCATGAGGTCACTATAGAAAGATGACTGCCAATCCACTGACTGTTAGAAAAATTCAGGTTAAATGTAAATCTCTTCTTTGTAAGCTGCTCATTCCTGCTAGGCTAATTTCCTGGCCTCCAGGTCCTTTCTTCCATCTGTACCTCTTCCCTTGAATTGTCAAAAATTTCATGGAATAAGGGAGAAAGTGATCAGCCACTGTGATACCTGAGTTTGATTCTCCTTGTTGTAGAC
Organism: Oreotragus oreotragus; assembly: GCA_006410675.1. Lineage (NCBI taxonomy): Eukaryota > Metazoa > Chordata > Mammalia > Artiodactyla > Bovidae > Oreotragus > Oreotragus oreotragus. Next base: position 66,166 of record SJYX01000556.1, on the reverse strand, counting down.
ACCTTATCAACAAGGTGAAGTGGTATCAGTCAGCTAAAGAGCATTCAGATTGATGATCAAAACGTGTGCAGGACAAATCATTTTGCTAGACTGCTTTTCATAGGCTTTTAATTTCTGGAATTTAATCATACAGGTTTAATCATCCCTAGTTGTATGGCTTTATATGGAAGTTTGCTTTTTTTCCAAATTGCCTTATAATAAAACCAGTGCTTTTGGGGAAGGCTTAGTCCTCAGATTCTTGGAAGGTTTTTCCCTCCCCGCCATTTCTACCTAGTGTGCCTCTGACACACCATGATCGTGGAGAGAAAACCAGTGGCAATTTACATTGCCTGAATCAAAACATTAGGGACATTCGCTACTTGGACAATAATATGGTGAGATAGGAAGCAGGAGAAAAGCATGGATGACAAAAGCCCAGCCAGAAAATCAGCCACAGGTACCCCTGATCATCTAACCATCTTGATCTAGCCTTTGTATTTTTCAGTTAATTTCACCTCTGCCTTCCAGTGTCCCCAGCTCTATTCATGCATGTATGTGTGCTAAGTTGCTTCAGCCATGCCTGAGTCTTTGTGATGCTATGGACTGTAGCCCTCCAGGCTCCTCTGTCTATGGGATTCTACAGGTGAGAATACTGGAGTGGGTTTCCATGTCCTCCTCCAGGGGACCCTCCTGACTTAGGGATCGAACCAGCCAGCATCTCTTATGTCTCTTGCATTGGCAGGCAGGTTCTTAAACACTAGCGCCACCTGATTCTATTCACATGCAAAGCAAATCTCACCTTGACAATAAATCAAACTCGCAGAGATCTTTCTGCTTTCAAATTTATCTTTACTATTCATCAGTCACTTACATTGCCCTATTCCAAACATAATTTCCTTGTTTATTATTTAGATATTAAATTTGTTGTCCATGTTATCCTATTTGCAGATTTTATTTCTAAATGACAAAATGAGGTTGTGACTCAGAATTTACTCCTAAAGACTCAGATTTTAAAAATTAGAATGAAGCAACATAAACCCCTCTGGAGAGCAGGAAATAGCATATGCTATTTCATGACTCCCCTGAAATAGCATAGCTAGTCAGTGGCAGAGACAAAACTAGAGCTCAAATCTTCCAAAATCCAGTCCTGAGTTCTTTCTACTGCTTGACTCTGTTGTCTCAAGTGAATTACTTGGCTGTAGCATAAATCCTAAGAAGCTGGTTTGTTAAAGTTGTGCAAAAAAATCTCAAGGGACAGTGTATGCCATCCCTTTATCATACAACGTTCCCTGATGGGCAGCGATGACTTTATGCCTGAATTTCTAGGGCCATCACCTCAAATTTCATCAAATTACCTTCTCTGAATATGTGTGTGTATAGCATCAGTGCTTCTGGTTGTTGCTTGGTGAGTCAGTCGCTCAGTTGTGTCTGACTCTTTGCAGCCCCATGGACTGCCAGGCCCCTACGTTCATAGAATTCTCTAGGCCAGAAGATTGGAGCTAGTTGACATTCCCTTCTCCAGGGGATCTTTGTGACCCAGGGATCAAACTAAGGTCTCCTGCATTGCGGGTAGACTCTTTACCATCTGAACCACTAGGGAAGCCCCCTTAGAGATGGTGAAATGTGAAAGAGAATGAGATTTTGTTTCTTGGTGATTTCATTTAGACTGATTCTTACTGACACTTTGGGGGTAAAATTTGCCTGGCTTGTACCAGAAAAACCCAGTTGTTCATCATACTCATGTGGCTGTTCCTAATCTGTCTTTATACAAATCCCAGGTTTCAAATGTCCAAATTGGCAATCTTATTATCTGTCCATGGAGACTGTAAATTCTGTTGTCTCTCCAAAGCACTGGAAAGATCAGACAAGTAGGCTTGAAGTTGGTGTTTCTCAATATGTAACTGGAAGGTTTTGGTTTTTTTTTTTTTTGAATGGTCTTTTTTTTTTAATTGACATATAGCTTACTTACAATATTATATTGGTTTCAAATGTATGACATAGTAACTTGAAATTTTAATAAATACACTCTGTACAAAGTTATTATAAAATATCGACTGTATTCCCTGTGCTGTACATTACATCCTTATAACTTATTTATTTTATACCTAGTAGTTCAGTTCAGTTCAGTTCAGTCTCTCAGTTGTGTCCGACTCTTTGCGAACCCATGAATCGCAGCACGCCAGGCCTCCCTATCCATCACCATCTCCCGGAGTTCACTCAGACTCACGTCCATCGAGTCCGTGATGCCATCCAGCCATCTCATCCTCGGTCGTCCCCTTCTCCTCCTGCCCCCAATCCCTCCCAGCATCAGAGACTTTTCCAATGAGTCAACTCTTC
>SJYX01000556.1:37641-63094 GCA_006410675.1 Oreotragus oreotragus | reverse complement strand
GCAGTAGTAGATATAATGGTCATCTGAGTTAAATTCACCCATTCCAGTCCATTTTAGTTCGCTGATTCCTAGAATGTCGACGTTCACCCTTGCCATCTCTTGTTTGACCACTTCCAATTTGCCTTGATTCATGGACCTGACATTCCAGGTTCCTATGCAATATTGTTCTTTACAGCATCGGATCTTGCTTCTATCACCAGTCACATGCACAACTGGGTATTGTTTTTGCTTTGGCTCCATCCCTTCATTCTTTCTGGAGTGATTTCTCCACTGATCTCCAGTAGCATATTGGGCACCTAACGACCTGGGGAGATTCTCTTTTGATATCCTATCATTTTGCCTTTTCATACTGTTCATGGGGTTCTCAAGGCAAGAATACTGAAGTGGCTTGCCATTCCCTTCTCCAGTGGACCACGTTCTGTCAGACCTCTCCACCATGACCTGCCCGCCTTGGCAAGAGAAACCCAAGTAAGATCGTAGGTGTTGCAAGAGAGCATCAGAGGACAGACACACTAAAACCATACTCACAGAAAACTAGTCAATCTAATCACACTAGGACCAGGGCCCTGTCTAACTCAATGAAACCAAGCCATGCCTGCAGGGCAACCCAACCTAGTAGTTAGTACCCCCTTATTTCTGGATTTTTGTCCATCTCTTTGTGGGGAGGGACAGTTAGTCAAGACATGGGATAGAATAAAAGATCAGAAAGTCGAGAGAGAAAAGGGAAGGAAGGACAGCAATTGGCAAGATGACTTGCCACCGATTTTTTACATTTGCACTTTTCTCATGCACAGATTCCTTGAGCAGTCGTGTTCCAGAATCCTCAGAGTAAACTAGCAACTATTCAGGCTGTCCGTTGGAAACAGAAAGTGACCAGTATTGGGGATATGTCCTGAGAGCAGTTCTGCTTTTCACAGAATGAGCTGGGCCCACATCCAGTTTGTAGAATTTGACCCCACTGCAAGGGTTTAGGGCTTTGAGTCAATACCCATTCCTGCCCACTTAGATGTGGTCTTAGCAAGAGACATCTTTCCAGCTTTCCCAGTGTTGTGATTTTTCAGACACATGGATGTCATAGATTTTACAGCTGGGCATTGATGTTCCTGGATGAGAGAGTTGATGCAGAAGAACTAAGTGAAATGAAATTCATTAGTCTCCTATTGGTCTCTAGTCTCCTGTAGGCTGCCAGTGCTCTGAGATGGCCCTTGGTTACCCTACCCTTCAAGCCAGAGCACTGGCATCACCCTCTCACATCCCTAATCCCCTTGCTATAAAACTTGTCTTCTCTTGTGTTCTTGTATCCCTGGAGCTCTGCCTACATCATGAGGATTGCAGAAGACAGGACGGTCTCTACTCTTTGCTGCCACAGAGAACCCCAACCACCATCTCATCATTCCTCAATTTAGACCCATCACATTGCCTTCATTTGCACCTACCCTTTTTCTCTTCACTGATATAAAATGGAGAATATTTCCTATGGGGCAAGACTCTCTCCACTTTAATCTGAGAATCTGGGGTGATAATTGCATACTCATGGTGTCTGTCTCTTCACTGAGTACTGGCCTCACCCATGTCAGTCCACCACATCCACGTTTACAGATGCTACCAGCAATTTACCTGTTGGTTGCTAAACTGTTAGATGTTCATCAATGAGTTCATCACATGCTCGATCATAAAGCTTCTTTTTTATTTTCCATACCTTTCTGGCTGTGGTGATTTAGATTATCCACACTAAATCTAACCCTTCTTTTTAAGTGAGAGCTAAGTGAACAGCCTCATGTAGAGTGAACAGCCTAAACTAGTCCAGCCATCCCCTGCATTGGAATCCCATAACTTTCACCATCCTGATCATTATCATGTGGACCCTATTCTAGCAGGTCATTATCTTTCTTAAAGAGAGACACACAATACAATAAATGTTGCCCTCCATGAGTGACCTGACAGGGGGAGGGCTTCACTTCTCCTTTGGAAAATGTGTCACTGTTCCCAGACAACAGCATTTGAGTGAGTCTACTCCCAGAGTTCCACCTTAGACATGACTTATGATTGGAAAAAAAATTTTTGAACGTTTTCCTAAGTGGTGGAAAAGGTGGACACAGTTGTCATTTTCTCAACTTTGTTCCTTTTAATCAAAGCTGCACACAAGTCACAGTTTATGGGGAGAAATCTCATTTGTATCTCTGAGCACTGCTTTGGGATTCAGAACTTAGGTTCTTAAGATTTATGCCCGCCTGATGCTGTGAAATCAGTTGTTTCTGGCTGCAAATCATGAAATCAGTACTGAGTTGGCCATAAAAAAATGAAGGTTTTATGGTAAGTGGTTTAAGAAAAATGCAGAATATGAGTCTTTTGCGATATATATGTTTTATAGCAGCAATTTCCTATTTTTAATTTTTTTGAAAAAAATTTCTCCATTGCTATGGAAGGAAAACATCTTGAAGTAACTTCAGTGAAAGTAGCTATGTATATAGAATAACATATAATGGCTCTGTCAAACTTATTCTCTCACTAACTGAGGCATAAATCTAGGAGGATGATTTTTTTTTCCCTGCAGAATTAGATTTTATTAAAATAGTTACTTTGTTTCCCATCCAGCCATGAGTCAAAGCAACAGGATCCTACATAAATGAAATTTGTTGAACCTAGTGCCTTCTAGAACAGAATCAATTTCAATTTCCATTGGATGTACTATTAGTGTTTATCTGATGGTGGATTCCTGTTGTTTTTAAGTAATAGCTATAACAACAAACAAAAATACTGATTAGATTCTAAGAATCATTCTTGATCTCAATTCAGAAAGTGTGTCACTAACCTTTTCCTGTATAACAAATTTTTTCTGTATCATGGTTTTTAATTGGTCATTCCCAAGTTAAGTCCTTCAAAAGTTGAATACTTTTTTCTGTGACATCCATTATCAGTTGAGGATTGAGCTATTCCATCCATGGCTTTTGGTGGCTTCAGCTAGTGGGGATATATGCTTCATGGACCATGCCTAGACTTCAGGTTAAAGCCAAACAGTTCATTGTTGTTCTTTCTTGATAGGTGTGTGATTTTACTCTAGGTCCAATTAGACAAACAAAGAACTGTGATTTCGTGACAAAGAGACACGGACATGGTTAGAATAGAACTCTTTCTCCTCATACTCTATGATGTGTGGATCCTGGGAAATTTTAATGGAGATCCAAAGCCAGAAAGCAGCCCTGAAGCCGGCGGTGCTGGTTGATCAGATGTATTCATTAGTTACAGGCACCATTTTGGCACAGGTGTCTCACAGTATTGCTGGCAATTTACAAGACCTCTGCTGGTAATTATGTACAAGCAGGTCCACCTCAATAGGGGTGCTTTTGACGTGCACTTTGATTAGAATACTCCTCCTGGAATGATGCAGTGCACCCCTTGCTTAGCCACATGCAGCAGTCACGCTTCCTCTGCATTATTTTTCCTCATATCTCTCTCTTCACCCTAATTTCTCTCTTGAANCCACCTCAATAGGGGTGCTTTTGACGTGCACTTTGATTAGAATACTCCTCCTGGAATGATGCAGTGCACCCCTTGCTTAGCCACATGCAGCAGTCACGCTTCCTCTGCATTATTTTTCCTCATATCTCTCTCTTCACCCTAATTTCTCTCTTGAATTTGGGAGCTGTGTGAATAGGAAAGTTTTGATGAGTGATCCTGAGTGAAGCAGTTCCCCAAAGATGCTTCATGACACTGGGAATCAAAATGACCAGATGCTCAGATGAGTGATTAAAATATCTGATATAAGCATGTCTCCTTTCTATCCCACCTCACACCTCTCCTCTGGATACTGCATTTTTAAAATCATCTGCAGGTTGAAGTACCTTTGTTCTCCTGCTGCTGCTGCTGCTAAGTCGCTTCAGTCATGTCCAACTCTGTGTGACCCCATAGACGGCAGCCCACCCGGCTCCACTGTCCCTGGGACTCTCCAGGCAAGAACACTGGAGTGGGTTGTCATTTCCTTCTCCAATGCGTGAACGTGAGAAGTGAAAGTGAAGTCGCTCAGTCATGTCCGACTCTTAGCGACCCCATGGACTGCGGCCCAGCAGGCTCCTCCGCCCATGGGATTTTCCAGGCAAGAGGACTGGGGTGGGGTGCCATCGCCTTCTCTGTTTGTTCTCCTGCTCTCCTCCAAGCACCACTCCACTTCACCTCTGTGTGTGTGTTAGTCCCTCAGTTGTGTCCGACTCTTTGCAGCCTCATGGCTGTAACTTGCCAGGTTTCTCTGTCCATGGAATCCTCCAGGCAAGAATACTGGAGTGGATTGCCATTCCCTTCACTTTTATTTTATTTTAAAAATCAACCCAGGAGACTTCCTGCTTATAGAAGTTATGTGTATTATCATGATCACAGATGCTAAACTTCGGTTAAGAACAGGTTTAGGAGATTACTTACTCATTCACAGGGTGGCATGGGCACAGCCATTGTCAAATGTCACCCCTTTTATAGGGTGACACAGAGTATTTGAAGACAGGGGTCATCCATCCCATGCCTCTTAAGGATCTCTTTTTATTTCTTATTGCCTAGTCAGTAGCAGTTAGTTTAATTTCACAATCATGGGTGAATTATCATACGGCTGTGTCTTTAAGGAGGAACATTTTAGGCATTATTTATCAAAATAATAATACTACTGTTTTGAATGCTGACCAGGTCAGAGGCTGAATGATGAATTTTTAATATATGATCTGACATTTTTCCCCATTCAGTATTATTAGGGGGATACAATCATCTTCATGTTATAAATGAAACACTAGTTGCGTCTCTAAGTTTGGTCTGACTCCTGAGTTTTTAAGCTTTTGTCTGATGGTGCGATGCCCCTCTACAATGACATTCCCAGGCACTGACTCATACTTTCGGATATTAATAATTACCCTTCGTGGTAGAAACACAGACAGAAGCTGATGCTTGACCTTGCTGGTGGCTCTTTTTGTCCACGGATGTGAGCCCAAGTTTTGCCTTTGGTGCCGATTATCCACGAATGTTGCCTGGGTGCTCATCACAGGCACGAGGCAGGCTTACCCGCTCTCAGCTCTTCCACAGTGGTTCTGCTTCACTGGACTGCAGATGTGGACAGGGTTGATTGATGAAGAAACAGAGAGAAGATGAGATTTGTGACTTGTCTGAGAGACCCAGGAAAAACTTGAATGTTTGGCAGTTTACCAATGTATAAAGACAAAATCCCAAAGTTACAGCATGTATCCCAAGACCCTTATGGAAGGAGAACTACATACTTTAGTAAATTATTAGGTTCTTGTGTGTCCTGGACACTGGAAATCTTGATAAGTTTGAGGGAAAGGAAGTTGCCTGGGAAGAATTTTTTTTTCCCAAAATATGCTCTTTGATATATATTTGTTGCCTCAGTGGTTAGTACACAGAGCATCATGTGTTTGCATTGCAAGTAGGTTGAGCTGTTTTTCTCTCAAGACTGAAGGCCAATCTTTCCATGAATGAACATAGTCAGGACCAGTCTTCAGTAAGATGGTGTCATTTGTAAGGTTGGCCATCATGTCCCTCAGATCTTGCTCCAGTGGGTCTGGACACCTCCCTTCATCCTTTTAACTTGCCTTTGAGGTGTTGTCTCATGGATGATGTCGCAAAAAGCTGATTCCCAAGCCTGATAGGGAGGACTCATTACAGGGACTCCAAGGTCACTGACAGAGCCATTGTTGGCTGCATGTCCGTGACCTTTAGGAGAAAGGAACACATAGACGAAAAAAAAATGGGGACATGGTTGCTCAAAGCCAGAGCAATATTGAAGACAAGGGGTAGACTGTTTAGATTGTGTCACTATTTAGGGTTTTTGTACTGCTCCACCACTTGTGATTGGGCTAGCCTGCATATCTTTTTGACTGCATGGACTATAGCTCGCAAGGCTCCTCTGTCCACTCTTGCCTTCTCCAGGCAAGAATACTGGAGTGGGTAGCCATTCCTTCCTCCACAGGACCTTCCCAACCCGGGGATCGAATCAGGGTCTCCTGCATTGCAGGCAGATTCTTTATCGCCTAAGCCACCTGGGAAGCCCATATGGTACTTTATTTTCCTCCTGTTCTTTCTCATTGTTGTTGTTGTTTTTAAGTTGCATAGTCATGTCCAATTCTTTGCAGCCCCATGGACTATTGCCCACCCACTAGGCTCTTCTGTCTATGGAATTTTCCAGGCAAGAATCCTGGAGTAGGTTTCCATTTTCTTCTCCAGGGGATTTTCCCAACCCAAGGATTGAACCTATGTCTCCTGAATTTTCAAGCAGATTCTTTACCACTCAGCCACCAGGGAAGCTCCATTCTTTCTCATTATGTAGCAGCAAATCTAAACTCCTGAATTTCATGTCAGTCATTTTTGTCTCTGTGCTCATATTTTAAATGCAAATGTTCAGCCCTGTTTTCTGCGAGTAGGTAGACATTACTTACTTCATGCTAAAGGAATTCTAGGTATAATTGATGGGAAAGGATTTTTTTTTTTAAATAGCTTCCTATTTTCTTAAACAAATGGATTTTGCTGTGTAAGTTATAAGAGGAATCGGATGGCTGAGGATGTATGGTGAGTATTGGGGATGTTTTGACATCCATTCTCATACCCTTGTGCCCCTCGATCGGTGTAGGAACCCAGATATAAGCCTGTCAGTTTGTGGCATTCATCAGTTCCTGATCACAGGAATAATTCATGAATGAGCTCTAATTTGAAAAATCACACATAGAATGGAAGGTTTTGGGGGACTTCAGGTAAATTTTACTCTTGATTAGGAGAATGTCTCAAGAAAAGACAGCTTCTCTTTTTCTAGATGTTGTACTGTGTGGTTACCAGGCTTGAAACCACTGCATCAGTTGTTTTGTTATGAGACTGAAGAGAAAGCTCACACATGGAGACAGCAGAGAATTTCAGGGAGCCAGAATTGGAGCCCCTAGTTAGAGTTTATTTCTAAAGCCTGCCTTGACTCTGTATGTCCAATTCTGTGAGCCAATAAAAAAAATTATTATATTAATACATCAGGTCAGGTTGAATTGGACTTTTTCTTACTGTTAGGCAAATTCCTCTCAGCTAACACAGTGTGGAAGTAGGCATGGAACCAGTATGGTTCTTGTGTTTGGATCTACTTTGAGCACCCAGCTGATTCATGGTCATTCAAGAGTGTGACCTGTGTGACCCTCTGTGGTGGGGCAGCATCTGTGCATATGTACTCTAGAGCATCCTCCCACAGACCCAGGCCATTCCTCCTTCTTAGCAAGTCCATCCTGCCCAGTCTTGCATGCTCTGCTTGTGATATACGAAACCCCTTCCTCTTCCCTGCTCTCCTCTTTCACGTGCCTGCGTGCATGCTCAGCGTGTCCAGCTTTTTGTGATGCTATGGACCACAGTGGCCTGCCACACTCCTCTGACCTTGGGATTCTCCAGGAAAGAATGCTGGAGTGGGTTGCCGTACCCTCCTCCAGGAGATCTTCCCAACCCAGGAACTGAACCCGTGTCTTCTGCATCTCCTGCAATGCAGGCGGATTCTTTACCCACTGAACCACTAGGGAAGCCACCTGCATCTCTCATGCTGCTGCTGCTGCTGCTGCTAAGTCGCTTCAGTCGTGTCCAACTCTGTGCGACCCCAGAGACGGCAGCCCACCAGGCTCCCCTATCCCTGGGATTCTCCAGGCAAGAACACTGGAGTGGATTGCCATTTCCTTCTCCAATGTATGAAAGTGAAAAGTGAAAGTGAAGTCGCTCAGTCATGTCCGACTCTTCGTAACCCCATGGACTGCAGCTCACCAGGCTCCTCCATCCATGGGATTTTCCAGGCAAGAATACTGGAGTGGGGTGCCATTGCCTTCTCTGGTGTCTCTCATACCCAGTCCTAATTGGGCTATAGAGGTCAGTGGCTGACTCAGAAGTAAGTTGGGCTGAGCAATCAGATTTTTCTTTCTTGTGAACCTAATACAAAATTGTTGTTTCCGAGTATTTTAACTAGAAGCCTGGATGGATTGAAAATGTGGAGTGCCTATTTTTGTGCCATGTGTTTAACAAAGTAAAGAAAGTTGGCTGATTGAAGCCAAGTAGGAAAGAAACAGACCTAAAGAGAAGTATTCCAGGGAGATAGGCCTTTCGCTGCCTGATTCAGATGCCACATGACGCTTGACCCCAGCTTCGTGCCCTTGAGCTCATATCTTCCTTTTCCCTTAGGAAGGCGTCTTTCCTGTGACTAAAGAACCTTGGCTGAGACAAGAAGGGGTTGTTTTCACCTCAGTTTATGGATGATACAACCAAAGAAGAGAAAGATTAACTAAAAGCTGATTTGTAGCAAAATGGAAATCAACCTGAATTTCCTAACTTTATAACTTTTACTTTTCACATTTCACTTGGTGGCTAGGTGTCCAAGGAAAATAGATTCATCTACTTTACTCCTAAAATATTCTGTGACCATTGCCCATCCTACATTAGGGAAAAGAGAATTATTGTTCGGCTGCTTTGTAACAAAAAGCAGCCGAACAATAATCGAATGGATTGCACACTGCCAGACTGGAAACTCAGTAGTAAACTTGGTATCACTATAAGTTTGTTTACTTAAATACTGATACACAAGGGTAGCTTCTTTAAATTCTTGAGGACTAGCCAGCCTTGGAAGTGTTACAACAATTATTAATTGTCTCTAAATAAATGTATGCCACTCTGCACACAGAGCCACTCCTCTGTAGAGTTGCCCGTGTGAAAAGCAGCCCACTGTAGAGTGGCAGCTGCCCCTGGGAATGCTTGCTTTGTGAATTTCCATCTGAGACTCATGAGAAACCAGCACTTATTTTGTCTGTCATGGCATTTAAATATTTCTGGCCTGTCTCTTCTAGCCAAGGAACGTCTAGATCTCCTGTCTTACCTCAGTGCAGCTGCTCTGGGGAATAACTCCACTTCATTTTTGCAATGACCACCCCCTATAAGTCCCCCAAATTAATTTTACCATATGACACATAGCCTCCAAATTTAATGAAAATCCACTCAGCCATTATCCATGATATGACAGACAGACTGAAACTTAATTATATATTGACATGATTGGAGCTAATGCTATCATATTTTGCTAGGAAAGCCTTCTCTTTAGGAGGGATTACAATTAGCAGTCAGAGTTGGAAAAAGCAGCCGTGGCAAGATATCTGTGCAGCCAAATGACATCCATGCCTTCAGGACACCCATCTGGCTGAGGATTGAATGAATTCATCCTGGTAATCACAATTAGACTTTGGTTTATGACCTTGAAGAAGTATTTGATTGCATTTTAGGACAAGAAGAGACTTCTATATTAATATTTAGTGCTATTCTTGTAGGAGGCTACGTCAAGTCCTTTTGGTCTTTGAAGCTGCTCTAGAAGTGATAATGTAACATTTGTTTCATGGTAGTGATGTTGTTTAGTCACTGTGTCATATCTGACTCTTTTGTGGCCCCATAGCTGCCAGGCTCCTCTGGCCATGGGATTTCCCAGGCAAGATTACTAGAGTGAGTTGTCATTTCCTTCTCCAGGGACTCTTCCTGACCTAGGGACTGAATCCCAGTCTCCTACATTACAGATGGATTTTTTAATCACTGAGCCACTTGGGAAGCCCTTGTTTCATGATACCACCACCTTAAATAAGTGGATTTTTATGACCTTGCTCCATCCCCATGCCTAAGAATATGAAAAATCTGACTATGCTTTAAACAAATATTACATGTAAAAGAAGCATAAATAGCAAAAGGCATTAGTTTTCCGCATCATTTTTCTTCTTCTCACCTCCAACCTTTCTCTTTGTGCTTACAGAAGAAATACTTCCGTCAACATATCACTAATCTATCTTATGCTTTTATAATATTCTGGAGAGGCTCTTTCTTTCGCTAATGACCTGTCAAAGTCAAAATTAGGGGTCTTGTCATTTTGGAACTTGTGTTGGCCTAACCAATTGGGTCCTGTGGAAGAGATGACTGCTGCTGATGGCTCAGGCCAGAGTGTGAGGAAGGAATGGCAGGAGATGTAGTGAGGACTGCAGCCATGGCTGGAGGAGCAGGGCTGTGTATCTGGACCATAGTGGAAATAATGGGGATGAAAGAAGAGGACATTGTAGTGAAGAGTATTCTGAAAATAGAGAAAATACTATAATATTTCTTCTAATCCAGGAGTTTGATTTTTTTTTTTTTCTGCAAAGGGCCAGATAGTGAATAGTCTAAGCTTTGTGGGCCAGACAGTTTTTGCCACAACTGCTCCACTCATATAAAACAGCCATGGACAAAAGTGCATGAATGCGTGCGGTTGTGTTCCAGTAAAAATGTACTTTAAAAAATGGTAACTTATGTGGCCTGAGGTCCCTTTAGTGACTTGTTTATAACATCTGTTGTTAAAAGGAAGCATTGAATTAGTCGGTATGTGGTATATCTGGTTCCAAGCTCTACTCTTAGATTTATGAAAATTCAGAACACACTTGAGATTCTAAAGATTATTAACTCCCTTATAAGTTTAGTAATATTTTTCAAAGCTCATTTGTGCTATTATTTCAATATTATTGCAAATGTCCAAATCTACACATATGAAAGTAGATTTGTTTGGTACATAGAGTTAAGCTCAGCATACTTTTCTCCTATGAAAAAAGGGATTTTAATAATAGCACTGTGACCCTAAACCATGGAAAACACAATGCAGTTCTGTGTCAGCGGAGAGCCCGACACTAACCATTTTAGGAAATTTTTCAAAGTGTTAGTTTTAGGGCTAATATCTGCTCTTGAGGAACTGTCGGTCAGCGGCAACAGTGGCAGCCAGCCAAGGTCAAGTGTGAAGCCATGTGGCCAATGAGTGGAGCAGACACAACAGCAGGTGGCTGCTGGCTAATTGGCGAGTCCTTTCGCTGTGAGGAGAGACTCACTCAGGTGAACTCAGTTTAATGAAGGTTTATTGTTGAGATTGGGATCACTGCCGTTTGCCTGAACCCCTGAGACAGAACAGAGAAGGACCCCTGACTGCCTCAGGGGAGACCTAGAACCACAGCCCCCGTGGAATCAAGGCTCCTGTGAGGTAGGGCTGTCATTCACCCCTCCTGTCTTAGAGTTGCAACAGTAGTGCAAATCAGCCTCTTCCTGTGTCTCTGCTTCTACTCTCATTGCTAATTAACAAATTCTCTCTCTGTATCTTGCTTTCAAATCCCAAAGCAGTTGATTTTAGTGGTCAAAGTAGTGACGTATCACAGGGCAGAGGCGGGGAGCCTCTTCTGGCAATCATACTTCTGGTCATCCTTTATTTGCGTCTAGTGTCTTTTTACTCCTCACTGCTCTCTGGTCCTCTCTGTCCTCCCGGCAAATGAAAACTCAGTCAGTTGGCCACACTTGATTGCAAGAGATACTGGGAAATGTAACCCACCTGTGTGATCAGGAGGAAAGGAAAATGGCTTAGTCTCTAAAGAAACAGGAGACAAGGTTCCAGATTATTGTCTCTCTTTTTGCAAGTGCCCTGAACCTGCTTGCGTTTGTCTGTCAAAGAGCTTAAGTTTGTCAAATCCCTAGGAAAAACAAAATCATTTTCTTGGGCTCATTCCTAAAAAAGAAAAATCTGTTGCTCATCAGAGATAGAGAATCCAAGATGATAGACTTCTCCTCTCTATTAAGTGTGAGCTGGCGCCTATTTGTACATTCTGAAAAATTTATTGCTACACAGAGAGAAGGCACTTTTCCCCTACACTTCTGTTTTGAGAGGAACAGCAAGAGTATATAGGAAAAAATGCACAGTGTGGTGTCCTCCCAACAGTTAATACTGCCCTGGGTTTTCACAGATCCCATCCCACTGTCAGGCCATGGGGCCTAATCCTTGGATCAGAAAACATAATCTCAGAGGTGTGAGTTCTGAGTAGATATCTTGCAAGAGAATGACTATCCTCTGTGGCTGAGACAGTAAAGAGTATGCCTACAGTGCGGGAGACTAAGGTCTGATCCTTGGGTCGGAAAGATCCCTTGGAGAAGGGAATGGCTCCCCATTGCAGTATTCTCGCCTGGAGAAGCCTATGGACAGAGGAGCCTGGCAGGCTACAGTCCATGGGGTCACGGAGTCGTACATGACTGAGCTACTTTCTCTTCACGTGGTTGAGGCACGAGTTTGGAGACTTTGATCCCAGCCTTGCTATTATCCAGCCTGACTTCATGTCTACATTTTTTGCTGGAAAGCTGAGTGTGTGACTATTTAAAATACGTCATTTTAGAGAAACCTCAAGGCTGGTGATTGTGTTTTCTCAGCGGTGGTGCTGGTGATACTAGTGTGAGAGGTAAGCAGCTCCTTTTGTTATTGTCACGGTCAACACTAAATTAGGCGTGCTCTTCAGGTGGGAGTTTCCTCAGGGGTCAGGTGAGACTGGAGAGACTTTGTACCTGTACAGCACAACCCTGGGAAAGAAGGCTTTGAATAGCACCTCTAACTGTGATGCCCTGCTGGTCTGGGTTGATTTATCAGAAGGATGGGTTCTCAGAATGCTGTCCTGAACATGGAGCTGGGGATTGGGAAATGAAGTAAGAAAAAGAGGTAGTGTTTTGAAGATTCTATATTCTGGGGAAAATTGTAGTGACTTCAGGTGGTCCTTACCTGCCTTGTGTTTGGGGCTGTGTTACCCTTCTCCCTGCGAGCCTGTGCTGGGCATCCATCACTGACGACTTTTCTGGAGCCAGTGTCTTCACTTTTCTTTTTCTTGCATCCCTCTAGATACTCCCCTGGTCTTTTCAAACTACACTGAGGTGTCTATGCCTTTCAAGAACATAGAGCATCTAACGAGTGTGTCCTCATCTAGAGAAGTGTGCTTCCACCCTTTCTGGGGTGTAATAGCGCATTCTTCAAAGGAGCCTCTGGAAACAAATTTTCATTCTTGACTGTGTGGCCTCTTGCAGTTGCTTTACTCAAGACCTTTTGAGGCCCCAGAGCAAGGGATAATGGTCACACGCCAGGCCAGGACGGGGCTAATAGAGATTTGAGTAGTCAAGGCCCCATAAACACTTCCCGTACAAAAGTCTCCCACTCTGCAGTTGCAGAGAGCTGGTCTTGACAGGGAGTTGCAGCATCCCCAGGACTTAATTGATGTAAGAAATAGCATTACAAGGAATTAATTAGAAGCCCTTGAGTCTTGATAAGCCTTTGTTACAGGCTGCTGTGCCTTTTCCTCATGATGCTGGGAAAAGGATTGAGGAAGGAAAGCATGAAGAATGCTTTACAGGCAGATGGGGAAGAGTCTTTGTAGTCAGTGTTAATAGAGAGGCCTCTGCGGCATGACAGTCATTCAGGGAAAATGCCAAGACTCCCGTGGGACCCAGGCTCTTGAGAAAGAAGCACTCCCTGACAAGCCACTTGGTTTAGTTTTAAGAAAATGAGCCTCTTAATTTATATACCATGTCCAGGGACTGGCATCTGAGTTAAGAAGTATTTCACTCTGTAAACAGAGAGATGGAATGGGGGAAGGAACACAGTACCAGGATAAGTTAAGCTCGCCACAAGGCAAGAAACCAGTATGCATGCATGCTAAGTCGCTTCAGTCGTGTCCATCTCTGTGCAATCCTATGGACAGCAGCCCACCAGGCTCCTCTGTCCACGGGATTTTCTAGGCAAGAATACTGGAATGAGTTGCCATTTCCTTCTTCCAAGAAACCAGTAAATCTCCAAGACCCACTCAGTGGAATTTGCGACTCAGTGATGAATCCAAACACTTAGCACTGGCCACCTAGTGGCAGAAGGAGGAACAACATGCTGATTTATGGGTGCGAAATGGCAACCCCCTCCAGTGTTCTTGCCTGGAGAATCCCAGGGACGGGGGAGCCTGGTGGGCTGCCGTCTGTGGGGTCACACAGAGTCGAACACGACTGAAGTGACTTTACAGTGTCCTGAGAATCTTAATAGTCCTCATTCACAACAGATAATCATAAGAGCCGACTCACTGGAAAAGACCCTGATGCTGGGAAAGATTGAGAGCGAGAGGAGAAGGGAGCGACAGAGGCTGAGATCGTTGAATGGTGTCATCAACACAATGGACATGAGTTTGAGCAAGCTCCAGGAGATAGTGAGGGACAGGGAAGCCTGGCATGCTGCAGTTTGTGGGGTCGCAAAGAGTCGGACATGACTTAGCGACTGAACAGCAAAACAACAGAAGCTAATTTTTATAAAAGTGTCTAAGAGGGAGCCTAAGATATTTTACATCAGAGGAAGATTTTTAGCATGTTAGCAAAATAACTTTTCACTTAAAAATTCATACGTTTCAGGAGTAGACAATGTTGCCAATGAGCATAATTGATTATAGTAACTCCTATGTCTTCAATCCATGTACATATTCAGAGATTTCAATTATCATACTATATTTCAAGTGTCTGTACTAGATACAATTCTTCTGCTAAATCCTACTTTTGATATAACCTGAAAAGAATGCTCTCATGCTGGGAAAATTATCCATGTGCTGAAAATAACTTTCAGCTAGGGCTTGAAAGTTGGGTGACCACCCTGTTTTAAAACTGGGTGATTGTCAAAAAATCAGCTATTTATTGTGCAAAGATATTGAGGGATGTCATATGTATAAATGTATTTCTGAAATTGAAGAAATTACGGACCTTCCTATATACCTTTCAGAAAGTATTGAAAAAACGTAATAGTAAGTATTTCTTGAACACACACACACAGCGAACTGACTTGTGGCACATCCCAATGAGATATATTGGAAAAGGATAAACAAAGCCCCTCCCCAATCTGAAAGGGACATCTAAGACACGCATGAGATAATGATCGACAATATAAGTCATCAAATGGCCTTGACTTTAAGACACCTTACAGAATACACACAATGCCTTGAACCCAAACCAGATTTGAGAGCATATATGCTGTCAGTGCTTGGTAGCTTCCTAGCAGCACTCTGTTTTTAAGGATTTCCACTCTCAGAGCTCACCATTCCTGCCTCCACCCATCCCTACAGATGTGTACACCACAACCCAACCCCTTCCCACATCGCTTGCTCAGCTTATCTCTTGACTGTGGTCTTCTACAATCTCTCTGGCTCAGATACCCCAGTAACCTATATTCTTACTTATCCCATGTCCAGATCCTTATTCCTCTTCCCTCCCCACACAACATAAGATCCCATGAAAAAAAAATTCTTTTTCATATTAAATTCATGATTTTACTTTTCTTATTCACTCATCTTTAATACTAGTCCCATAGAGTAATTTATAGATGCCAGATGAGTTCATATGGGAATGTGTGATCATTAAGGGTTTTATATATATATGTATATCATATTTTATACATATAAGGGAAGATTCATTTATATAGGCTGATTTTGCTGGGTTACTGATGCTCTGAGTTTACCTGATCATATGGCAATTGGAACTAGAAATGAGTCTCAAGAGTAGAGTCTAAAGTTGTTAACATTACTCTAGATTCCTGCCAGTTGTACTTCAAAAAACAAAACTGCTTTAGAAAGATCTGCTGATCATAGTTAAAATATTTTAATAATCAAGTCCTGTTGGTTATCCAAGACTCTTTTGTTCTGAGAGGTCATTGATCTAGTAACCACCAAACAAAGATGCTAATCAGCCACTGAAATCCACAGCAAGTAAAATGACCATGCATCTTAAATTTCAGGAAGATTGAGAATATTTTAGCAATATTGAGTGACAAAGGAAAAAGGAGTTGAAAGCTAAATCACCTTGAAGCTTCAGCGAATTCATTAGATTCTATGAATGTCATATAAGAGAGAAAAATAAAATCAGATATGGTTGAGACAGAAGACGGCTTTATGGTAGAAATCTATCAGACTCCTTTATTCTGGGACAAAATTCTGAACTTCAGAACTGAGTATTTTCTCTCATGGATGTTGGATTTAAAGGCTATTGTAGCCAAGGATGTTCTCTGTAGCATAAGTCTTGCTGTTTGCACAACCTGCAAATGATCCAAAGCCCAGAGTTATAATTAAGGACCTTGTTACACCATAAAAGATTTTCAAATTTTAATCTATGACAACCCACACAGCACTCAGGGCTTAAATACTTTATTGACCAGCCTGGCAGGCTGACTCCTCTGTTGGAGCTGGGAGAGCCTTGCTCCAATTTATCTCTCCCACACTATGTATTTGTAGTCATAAATCTTTTGCTAGGCTCTTTGAACATTAAAAATAGCCCAGCATTGCTGGCTTTTCTTCTGGTGCCACAAGAGCCAAATCAAAGGTGCCAGCCTCCTGTGGTCTTGCCATGTAGTGCTGTGCAGGGAACGTTTACATCTGTCTGGCTCTCTCTGTCCCAGTGTCAAGTCAAATGACAATATTTCCCATTCAGAGTCTGCTCCCTGATCTGGATATTGGAGCTGAGCATCAGCCGGGCCCCAGCTGGCCCTTTGCCAGGCTGTGTCTGTCCCCTTCTCTTAATGATGGCTTTGGGTGGGTGCATCTTCTTTGTTCTGCAGGGATGCCACTAGAAGGAACAGAATCACTGCTGCCACTAAAGCCCGGCCACTGGGCTTCCACTTGGACCACAGACAGAGAGAGGCAGAGCAAGCAGTAAAGCACAGGGAATCGTTTCTGAAGGTACAAGGGAGAAATAGTTCCAGTATAGGCCCCAAAGCAGAGCAGAACTCAGCTCTAAGCTAGAGAGAACCCACAGTATGAGCTGGCTTATTTAGAGAAACATTGAACAGTGCCTTTCAATGGAACATTATTTTATAAATATTCTTCTTCTCACATGAGACTGTGGTTTGGTTTCAACTTTTAACTCAGTGGTGAGTAGAAAAAAGCCTCATAGGAGTCATCCATCCTACAGAAACTATGGGGGCATTTCTCTGTCTCTTTTTTTTTATTCTAAGTTCTTTCTCTGATCTTTTACAAAAGCAGCTTTACTGAGGCATAACTGACATTCAGTAAACTGCACATATATACAGTGTACAATTTGCTAAGTTTTTTTGTTGTTGTTATTCACCCATGAAGCCATCACTACAATCAAGATAATGAGTATATCCATTACCCCTTACGGCTTCCTCTGCCTTTTGTACTCCCGCCTTCCCACCCTTCGCCATCCCACTCCCATCACCAGGCAACCACAGGTCTGTTTTCTTTTTGTGTTTGTTTGCTTTTTAAATTTTTACAGTGCTGTGTTGGTTTCTGCCATACAACCACGTGAATCCACTATAATTATCCATACAGCCCCTCCCTCCCGAACCTCCCTCCCTTCCCCCATCCCACCCCTCTAGATCATCACAGAGGAGTGCCTGACCAGGCTCCTTGTACCACGCAGCAACTTCTCACCAGCTATCCATCTTACACCTGATAATGTATATATGTTGTTGCTGCCTTCTCCATTTGTCCCACTTTCTCCCTCCCTCACTGTGTTTCTGAATGCCACTGGTCTTAAAAAGTTAAGAAACTTTATTATGAACCAGTTATTCTATTTCCAGGTATTTTCCCAGAAGAAATGAACACAAGCAAGAATTTGTACACAAATGTCCCTAGCAGCTTTATCAGTGATAGCCCCAAAGTGAAAACAACTCAGATGTCCATGGACAGGGGAGTGGATGAATGGACTGTAGTACAGACACACAGTCAAATGTACTCATCCATGAAGCCAAATGGACTGTTAATAGGTGATGCAATATGGAGAAATCTAAAATATTTTTGCCAAGGGAAAGAAGTTAAACAAAAAGAGCATGTACCATTTGATGCCATTTATAGAAAAGTCCAGAAAATATAGATTCATTTGTAGTGAAAGAAAATAGGAATGGAGACACAGCTGTAGAGAATGGATTTGTGGACACAGTGAGGGAGGGAGGGAGTGGGACAATGGAGAAGGCAGCAACAACATATATACACTATCAGGTGTAAGACGGATAGCTGGTGAGAAGCTGCTGCGTAGCCCAGGTAGCACAGTCTGGCACTCTGTGATGACCTAGAGGGATGGGGTGGGGGAGGGGAGGGAGGCTAGGAGGGGAGAGGACGTATGGATAATTATGGCAGATTCGCGTTGTTGTATGGCAGAAACCATCTCAACATTATAAAAATTAAAAAAAAAAAAAAAAACAAGCACAGAAAAAAAAAACAGACCAATGGTTGCCTGGTGATGGGAGTGGGATGGGGAAGGTGGGAAGGAGGGAGTACAAAGGGTACCAGGAATCTGTAAGGGGTAAGGGATATACTCATTTCTACAATCTAGTGATGGTTTTATGGGTGAACAACTAAATAAAAGAACATGCGGAAAACCACTAGGCCATTAAGGTATAGCCTAAATCAAATCCTTTATGATTATACAGTGGAAGTGACAAATAGATTCAAGGGATTAGATCTGATAGACAGAGTGCCTGAGAAACTATGGACAGAGGCTCCTAACATTGTACAGAAGACAGTGATCAGAATCATCTCCAAGAAAAAGAAATGCAAAAAGGCTAAATGGCTGTCTGAGGAGGCCTTACGAATAACTGAGAAAAGAAGACGAGTGAAAGACAAAGGAGGAAAGGAAAGATATACCATCTGAATGCAGTTCCAAAGAATAGCAAAGAGAGATAAGAAAGCCTTCCTTCCTCAGTGATCAGTTCAAAGAAACAGTGGATAAGAATAGATTGGGAGTACATGAGATCCCAATCCTGAACCCCGCCTCCCACCTCCCACCTCATATCATCTCTCTCAAAATAAAGTAAAAATAAAAATAATAATAAAAAAGAATAGATTGGGAAAGACTAGAGATCTCTTGAAGAAAATTAGAGATACCAAGGGAACATTTCACGCAAAGATGGGCACAATAAAGGACAGAAATGGTATGGACCTAACAGAAGCAGAAGATATTAAGAAGAGGTGGGAAGAATACACAGAACTGTACAAAAAAGATCTTAATGACCCAGATAACCAAGATGGTGTGATTATTCACCTAGAGCCAGACATCCTGGAGGGTGAAGTCAGGTATGCCTTAGGAAGCATCACTACGAACAAAGCTAGTAGAAATGATGAAATTCCAGCTGAGCTATTTCAGATCCTAAAAGATGATGCTTTGAAAGTGCTGCACTCAGTATGCCAGCACTCAGCAGTGAACACAGGACTGGAAAAGGTCAGTTTTGATTCCAGCCCAAAGAAGGGCAATACCAAAGAATGTTCAAACTGCTGCACAATTGCTCTCATCTCACACGCTCGCAAAATAATGCTCAATATTCTCCAAGCCAGGCTTCAACAGTATGTGAACCGTGAACTTCCAGATGTTCAAGCTGGATTTAGAAAAGGCAGAGAAACCAGAGATCAAATTGCCAGCATACATTGGGTCATCAAAAAAGTAAGAGAATTCCAGAAAAACATCTACTTCTGCTTCATTGACTGCACTAAAACCTTTACTATGTGGATCACAACAAACTGTGGAAAATTCTGAAAGAGATGGGAATACCAGACGACCTGACCTGCCTCTTGAGAAATCTGTATGCAGGTCAGGAAGCAACAGTTAGAACTGGACATGGAACAACAGACTGGTTCCAAATAGGAAAAGGAGGACGTCAAGGCTGTATATTGTCCCCCTGCTTATTTAACTTCTATGCAGAGTACATCATGAGAATTGCCAGACTGGATGAAGCACAAGGTAGAATCAACATTGCAGGGAGAAATATCAATAACTTCAGGCATGCAGGTGACACCACCCTTATGGCAGAAAGCGAAGAAGAACTAAAGAGCCTCTTGATGAAGGTGAAAGAGGAGACTGAAAAAGCTGGTTTAAAACTCAGCATTCAAAAACTAAGATCATGGCATCCGGTCCCATCACTTCATGGCAAATAGATGGGGTGGGAAACAGTGGCAGACTTTATTTTCTTAAGCTCCAGAATCACTGCAGATGGTGATTGCAGCCATGAAATTAAAAGATGCTTGCCCTTTGGAAGAAAAGCTATGACAAACCTAGAGTGTATTAAAAAGCAGAGACATTATACTTTGCTGACAAAGGTCTATATAGTCTAAGCTATGGTTTTTTTAGTAGCCATGTATATATGTGAGAGACCATAAAGAAGCCTAAACTCTGAAGAACTGATGTTTTTGAACTGTGATGTTGGAGAAGACTCTTGAGAGTCCTCGGACTGCAAGGAGATCAAACCAGTCCATCCTAAAGAAAATCAATCCTGCATATTCAATAGAAGGACTGCTGCTGAAGCTAAAGCTCCAGTACTTTGGCCACCTGATTCAAAGAGCCAATTCATTAGAAAAGACTGTGATGCTGGCAAAGATTGAAGGCGGGAGGAGAAGGGGATGACAGAGGATGAGATGGTTGGATGGCATCACTGACTCAGTGGACATGAGTTTGAGCAAGCTCCAGAAGATGGTGAAGGACAGGGAAGCCTGGCATGCTGCAGTTCATGGGGTTGCAAAGAGTCAGACACGACTGAGTGACTGCACAGCAACAAACCTTTAGAAAATCTACAAAGCTCTCTTTTTTTAAAGAGGCTTTGCATTTACATATATTTCCACAAGCTGACAGTCTCAGTTTCCCCACATTCTGGCTGACGTATAGTTGTGATCCCTGCTGTGAGATGCCTGACCAGCCCATGTGCCTGTCTACATTAAGCATGGTTTCTGGTTTCTGCCCCCAGTTCAAAGAGTCAAAGCGTGGACTGGACAAAGAAGGAAGACACAAGTTATGACACGTTAGTGACCTAACATCAACAGGAACTGCCTGCTTTGTTAGACTTCAGACGGCTACAGAACTTTTACACTGCGGTGATAGTTGTAGCTGTGGTTGTTGGTAGTGGTGTAAGTGATTTAAGCACTCAGTCATGTCTACCTCTTGCAACCCCGTGGACTGTAGCCCACCAGGCTCCTCTGTCCATGGGATTTCCCAGGTAAGAATACTGGTGCGGGTTCCCATTTCCTTCTCCAGGGATCAAATCTGGATCTCCTGCACTGAGGCAGATTATTTACTAACTGAACCCCCAGGGAGCCATAGAGTAATACATTTAACTTGGATTAAAATTCCTGACCATTTTTCTGTAAGAAGAAAGGAAATTAGATATATTTTGTCCTTCATTTTATGAAATTCAGAAAGCATTAGTCACACATTGACTAGAACATCATGCTCAGAGATAGAGAAATGTCCTTTAGAGATTTTGGCACCTTTTTGGCACCAGGACCAGTCTCATGAAAGACAACTGCTCACTTACTGCTGTGCAGCCCGATTCCTAACAGGCAGGTATCAGCCTGTGGCCCAGGGCTTGGAGACCCCTGCTTTAGACTGTTCTTCACTAAGAAAAACATGTTTCACAGTATGGCCATTTAGCCCAAATGCCCAGGGCAGAAATTCCTCCTACTTGCTCTCTGAATATAAGTGACCATAAACTCAGTACCGCCTGGAGAGGCCTCTCTCTGAAGCCAAGGGTTTTGTTCCAGATTTTTATATAAGAGTTAGTAACTGCTGGCCTGGGAGCATGAAGTAATGCAGAATCAGACAGTCTACATAGCATGGCTCAATTAGAGCAGGTTGACAGTATAGTATGAAGAAACCAGAAAACAGCATCCCTTCTCCTTCTCATATTTTGTGCTCCTTAGATTCATGTAGCCAGGTCATGTCTTAAAGGCGCTACTATTTCAAACTCTCAAATCATGTTCCTGGCAGCCAGGTTTGGAATTGAAAGAAGGGAGAAAATGAGAAAGCTGGAGTTGTTTGTTCTTTGTCCATATGCTTTGCAAGTAGGTCTCTGTAAGAGTTTCTTAAAAATATGAATCTCACCACTTCAAAAAAAATGAAATGTGCCTAGCTTTCATATATCAAATGAGGAGTCTGATACTTAAGAGAAGATGTGATTTGTTCCTGCTTGAGATCATACTGTTAGTAGTGGAGGTGGGCTTGAACACAGGGCTCCTGGAACCTAGGTTATTGCTACTTTCTTGTGGTCTGATCTTGTCTTTAATCTCAAGGATAGCAAAATAAAGAAGACCATGCATGGTTAAGTCTAAAGCTCATGGCATTCTGTCACTTGTATGTTATTAGCCAGCCCCTCTTCAGACCATCAAAGGTGAAAGTGCAAGTTGCTCAGTCGTGTCTGACTCTTTGCTACCCCATTGGCTATACAGTCCATAGAATTCTCCAGGCCAAAATACTGGAGTGGGTGGCCTTTCCCTTCTCTAGGAGAGAGTAGAAATATGCCTGCAAATAAGCATACCTTATTTTATTGTGCTTTGCTTATTGCACTTTGCAGAAATTGTTTTGTTTTTTACAAATTGAAGCTTCATGTTACCATAAGATAACCTGGTCAAGCAATCTATTGATTCCATTTTCCCAACATCTTTTACCCACTTCTTATCTCTGTACCACATTTTGGTTGCAGTAGAAACTGCCAACCCACTCCAAAATTTCCATGGACAGAGGAACCTCACGGGCTACAGTCCATGGAGTCCCAAAGAGTCGGACACAACTGAGTGACGAAGCACACATTTTGGTAATTCTTGAGATCTTTCAAGCTTTTTCATGATTATTATATTTGTTACAGTGATCTGTGATCTTTAATGGTACTATTATAATTGTTTGGGGCTCCATGAACCATGCCTGTGTGAGACAGCAAACAATCAACAAATTCTGACTTCTCCACTGACTGGCTGTTGCCTCATCTCTCTCCTTTCCTTTGGGCCTCCCTATTCCCTAAGACACAGCAGTATTGAAATTAGGCCAATTAATAACCCTACAGTGGCCTCTAAGCATTCAAGTGAAAGGAAGAGTCACATGTCTCTCACTTTAAATCAAAAACTAGAAATGATTAAACCCAGGGAGGAGGGCATGTTGAAAGTCCAAATAGGCCTAAAGAGAGGCCTGTTGCACCAAACAGCCAAGATGTGAATGCAAAGGAACATTTCTTGAAGGAAATTAAAAGTACTACTCAAGTGAACACATGAATGATGAGAAAGCAAAATGATCTTATTGCTGATAATGAAAAAAATGTTAGTGATCTGACAAAATGTCAGATCAGCCACAACATTCTCTTAAACCAAACCTTAATCTAGTGCAAGGCCCTAACTCTTTCAATTTTTTGAAGGCTGAGAGAAGTAAGCAAGCTGCAGGAAAAAAGTCTGAAGTGAGAGAGATTGGTTCATGAGGTTTCAGGAAAGACTTCATCTCCATAACTAAAAAGCACAAAATGAAGGAGCAAGTGCTGACGCAGGAGCTCCAGCAAGTTATCCAGAAGATCCAGCTAAGACGATTAATGAATATTGTTTACACTAGATGACAGATTGTTATTGGAGCCCAAAGAGCCTTATGAAAGGAGATGTTATTTAGCCCTTTCATAACGAGAGAGGAGAAGTCAAGGCCTGGCTTCAAAGCTTCAAGGGGGAAGCTGACACTCTTGTTGGGGGCTAATACAGCTGATGACTCTAAAGCTGAAACCAGTGCCCATTCCAGAACCTTAGGGCCTTTAACATTTATGTGAAAGCTAATCTGTTTGTGCTCTATAAGCGGAACAGTAAAGTCTAGATGACAACACATCTGTTTACAACACGGTTTGCTGAGAAAATTTTAAACAGCTGTTGAGACCTACTGCTCAGAAACAAAGACTCCCTTCAAAATGCAATTTCTCATTGATAATGCACCTGGTTACCCAGCTCTGATGGAGATGTACAAAGAGATTGATGCTGTTGTCATGTCTGCTAACAAAACATCCATTTTCCAGCCCATGGATCAAGGATTAATTTTACTTTCAAACTGTACTATTTAAGAAATACATGTTGTAAAGCTATGGCTGCTGTATATTCCTGTGATGGATTTGGACAAAGTAAACTGAAAAGCTTTTGGAAAGGATTCAGCAGTCTAGATATTATGAAGAACATTCATGATTTATGGAAAGAGGTCAAAATATCAACATTAAGGGTAGTTTGGAAGAAGTCAATTCCAATCCTAATGGATGACTTTGAGGGATTCAAGACTTAGTAGAGGAAGTAACTGCTGATGCAGTGGAAATAGCAAGAGAAATAGAATTAGAAGTGGAATCCGAAGGTGAGACTGAATTGTTGTAATCTCATGATAAAACTTTAATGCATAAGGAGTTGGTTCTCGTGGATGAACAAAGGAAGTGGGTTTCTGAGATGAAATCTATTCCTGGTGAAGATGCTGTGAAGATCATTAAAATGACAAAAAAAGATTTAGACTATTATATAAACTGAGTTGATAAAGCAGTGTGAGGACTTCAGAGGACTAACTACAATTCTGATAGATGTTGCCTTATTTTAAGAAATAGGCACAGCCACCCCTACCTTCAGCAACCATCATTCTGATCAGTCAGTAGCCATGGCTATTGAGGCAAGACCCTCCACCAGAAAAAGATTGTGAAACTCTAAAGGTTCAGATGATAATTAATATTCTTTATCAATGAAGTATTTTTAATTAAAGTAATACCTTGTTTTTAAATATAATGGTATTTGTACACTCAATAGACTGTAGTAAATATAACTTTTGCATGCACTATAAAACCAAAAAATTCATTTGACTTGCTTTATTGTGATATTTACTGTATTTCTGTCATCTAGAACTGAATTTGCAGTATCTCCAAGGTCAGCCTGTGCCCTATAGGAGCCTCCTTAGTTGTACCCCAACCTCATCACTCACACATTTATTTAAACAAAATATGAGCAAAACACTGGCTAAAAAACATTTTGCAGAGTTCTGTATGTAACTCATTAAGATATTTACATATTATTCAATATGCATATCTTGTTAACTATTAATTGATGTATCATTAAAATTATGTCTTTTTATTTTTATCCAATTTTGTGTGTATGTATTTGGCTGTGTTGGGTCCTAGTTGCAGCCTGTGGGGTCCTCCTTGCAGCCTGTGGGATCCTCCTTGCAGCCTGTGGGATCCTCCTTGCAGCCAATGGGGTCCTCCTTGCAGCATGTGGGGTCCTCCTTGCAGCCTGTGGAATCCTCCTAGCAGCCTGTGGGGTCACTCCTTGCAGCCTGTTGGGTCCTCCTTGCAGCCTGTGGGATCCTCCTTGCAGCCTATGGGGTCCTCCTTGCAGCATGTGGGGTCACTCCTTGCAGTGCATGGACTCTCTAGCTGTGGCGTGGGCTCTGTAGTTACGGTGTGCAGGGCTGAGTTGCTCCGTGGCATGTGGGGTCTTAGTTCCCCACATGCATGACATGAGCTCAGTCAGGGCCGATTCTTTGGGAACCCATGGACTGTAGCCCACCAGGCTCCCCTGTCCATGGGATTTTCCAGGCAAGAATACTGGAGTAGGTTGCCATTTCTTCCTCCAGGGGGCCTTCCTGACCCAGGGATTGAACCTGTGTTTTTGCAAGTCTCCTGCATTGCAGGCAGTTCTCCTGCATTCCAGGCAGATTCTTTACCCCGCCGAACCACTAGTTCCCTAACCAGGGATCAAGCTCACATTCCCCGCATTACAAGGCGGATTCTTTTTTTTTTTTGGTATTTATTTTTTTACACGAACTCCCAAACATGAACCCCCCCTCCCACCTCCCACCCCACATCTTCCCTCCAGATCATCCCCCT
>SJYX01000556.1:0-34724 GCA_006410675.1 Oreotragus oreotragus | reverse complement strand
CATCCTTGTCTTGTTCCTGACTTTAGGGGAAATGCTTTCAATTTTTCACCATTGAGGATAATGTTTGCTGTGGGTTTGTCATATATAGCTTTTATTATGTTGAGGTATGTTCCTTCTATTCCTGCTTTCTGGAGAGTTTTTATCATAAATGGATGTTGAATTTTATCAAAGGCCTTCTCTGCATCTATTGAGATAATCATATGGCATTTATTTTTCAATTTGTTAATGTGGTGAATTACATTGATTGATTTGCGAATATTGAAGAATCCTTGCATTCCTGGGATAAAGCCTACTTGGTCATGGTGTATGATCTTTTTAATGTGTTGTTGGATTCTGATTGCTAGAATTTTGTTGAGGATTTTTGCATCTATGTTCATCAGTGATATTGGCCTGTAGTTTTCTTTTTTTGTGGCATCTTTGTCAGGTTTTGGTATTAGGGTGATGGTGGCCTCATAGAATGAGTTTGGAAGTTTACCTTCCTCTGCAATTTTCTGGAAGAGTTTGAGTAGGATAGGTGTTAGCTCTTCTCAAAATTTTTGGTAGAATTCAGCTGTGAAGCCGTCTGGACCTGGGCTTTTGTTGCAAGGCGGATTCTTAACTCCTGGATGAACAGAGAAGTCCTTCATATTATGTATTCTTAACCTTCTAAGATGAAGTTCAGACCACAGGTACACAAAGCCATTTTAAATAAATATCCACAGAAAAAGGCATATACAAAGGGAATGAATATTTGTTGTCAGGCACTCTGCTAAAATTATTTCATAACTTACCTCCTGTAATCTGCTTTTCAATTATATGCTATATATATGATTATTTTCACTTTGCAAACAAACAGCAACAACAACAAAAAATGTTCCCAAAGTCCCAAATCTAGGTGATGATTTTGTCCCAGGTCTAATTTTGAGGTTCTGTCCAGGGCCCATAACAACAGGTTTAGATATCTGTTATTAACAGTTGGGGAAATAAAGACAGAAAGGCAGAAGTCAGAGTTCTGTATCTAAAACAGAATGATTCTCATTGCCATCTTTCTAAATTCCATGGTGGCTCAGACGGTAAAGCATCTTGCTTACAATGCGGGAGACCTGGGTTCGATCCCTGGGTCAGGAAGATCCTCTGGAGAAGGAAATGGCAACCCACTCCAGTACTCTTGCCTGGAAAATCCCGTGGACAGAGGAGCATGGTGAGCTACAGTCCACGGGGTCGCAATGAGTCGGACATGACTGAGTGACTTCACTCTATACTGTATTGGTATTTTTCTTTCTGGCTTACTTCACTCTGTATAATCAGCTCCAGTTTCATACACCTCATTAGAACTGATTCAAATGTATTCTTTTTGATGCCTGAGTAATACTCCATTGTGTATATGTACCACAGCTTTCTTATCCATTCATCTGCTGATGGACATCTAGGTTGCTTCCATGTCAACACCAATACAGTATACTAACACATATATATGGAATTTAGAAAGATGGTAATGATAACCCTGTATGCGAGACAGCAAAAGAGACACAGATGTACAGAACAGACTTTTTGACTCTGTGGGAAAGGGAGAGGGCGGGATGATTTGGGAGAATGGCATTGAAACATGTATAATATCATATAAGAAGCGAATCGCCAGTCTAGGTTCAATGCAGGATACAGGGTGCTTGGGGCTGGTGCGCTGGGATAACCCAGAGGGATGGTATGGGAAGGGAGATGGGAGTGGGGAACTTATGTACCCCCGTGGCGGATTCATGTTGATATATGGCAAAACCAATACAGTATTGTGAAGTAAAAAAAATTAAAAAATTAAAACATTGATTCTCCCTCTTTGTTCAGCAGTCTGCACAATGAGCTCTCCTTGAGCTTGTTGTCTCAGAGCTTCCAGACTAGACAGGATCGGACGTTACAGAATGAAATGGAGTTGGACCCAAGAAGGCCTAGGGGTCACTGGACTCTTAGCTCTGGGCCTTAACTGTGGCAGGAAATGTAACTCTCAACACAGTGCTCAGAGGGAAATCTTATGCGTTCTTGTCATTTCCTCATCACATCTGCATGTCAACAGAGAAATCTTCACAGAGAACCTAGCACACTTATAGTGGGAGCTGTATGTAGACTCAGCCTGTGCATCTCTGCAGAGATGAAAACAAACAGAAAATTAGAAAGTGCACAAAAGGATTTTCCACATTGCTGAGTGTTCACACTTGAGTTCCCCTTTTTGAATTCATTATCTTAGGGCAGCATTTGGTTTCAAAAGCCAAGGCAGCTGAGCTGAAAATGTGTGCTGTTATTGCTTGAAGCTGGTGGGAATAGCCTGCAAAGGTTGTGGTGTTCAGAACAAGCTTTACTCTTTGCAAATGCTTTGTCAACAAACTCTGCCTCTTATTTTCACCATTGCCAAGTGTGGAACTCTATATTAAATCTTCATTTAGGGCCCATTCCTGACCATTCCTTTTAATATCATGTTTATTTGGAAAGCTCAGTTTTTCTGAAGATGATTTTAAATACTTCTTAACTTGTATCACTTGCATTTTCACATTCTCTAGTTGGAAGGATTTTAATCTTGGGTGAATATCTAGAGCGCACTCACAGAGAATCCATACATGCCCACTGTTCTTTTGGGTTCTTTCCTCAGAGTCCCATAAACATGTCATTTCACTTCTATACCCTGTGCCTTTTCTCACATATTTGTTCCTTTCTCCATCCCAGTCCTACTTCTCATTTAGGAATGTTTGAGTTCCCACTCTTTCTCTGCTGCTCCTGCTGCTAAGTCACTTCAGTCGTGTCCGACTCTGTGTGACCCCATAGACGGCAGCCCACCAGGCTCCCCCATCCCTGGGATTCTCCAGGCAAGAATACTGGAGTGGGTTGCCATTTCCTTCTCCAATGCATGAAAGAGAAAAGTGAAAGTGAAGTCACTCAGTCTGTCCGACTGTTAGCGACCCCATGGACTGCAGCCCACCAGGCTACTCTGTCCTTTGGATTTTCCAGGCAAGAGTACTGGGGTGGGGTGCCATTGCCTTCCCCGCACTCTTTCTCTAAAACTTATGAAACCACCAAAGCCTGAGAAACTTCTTTCCCCTAACTCTCTCTGTCAGTTGTTTTCTGTTCTGTTAATCCAACGGCTAATCAGATGCTTTATGATATTTCTTCTTCTTTTTTTTTTTTTTATCTTGACAGCAATTTAAAGTTGTTACCACTATTTAACTCTTTACCTATTTACATCTGGCCTTTGGAAGAAAAACAGGCACTCCTTCAGATCAGGGGCTCTGTGTCCTTCCATTTGATATCTGCCACTGCACCAAATGTTTGCTTTCCTACTAAATGGACTTTATGAAAGGATTTCTGACCTGATTGATCAATTAATGGATAAAAGTATGTGATTAAGTTATCAACTGCTAAAGGTGAGGAGTATACTTGAACTCATTTCTTCCCTTTTCTTAGTAGCTGTCCCACAACTGTCTAAATGATATACTGGCTAGTGAGCTGATTTCAAGCTGCAATTTATGGGATACACTCAGAATATTTTGTTGAGAAGGATTAGGAAGTGAAGTAATTTGGGAAAAGCAGGAATAAATTGCTGTTAACTGCTAC
Organism: Oreotragus oreotragus; assembly: GCA_006410675.1. NCBI lineage: Eukaryota > Metazoa > Chordata > Mammalia > Artiodactyla > Bovidae > Oreotragus > Oreotragus oreotragus. The sequence continues at coordinate 31,151 of SJYX01000556.1, read as the reverse complement.
TGTTTGCAATTTGCTCCTGAAAGTCGCAAGGTAAATTTTAGTGCACGTATATAATACAATTGTATTGATTGAACTGTCGTTTTCAAACTTATTGGTGCAATTAAATTGACCTTTTGCCAGCACAGAAAGAACTTGTTTAATAAAGACTGAACAAATTAATTGAGCATAACTTTCCAACAGAAGATAAGCAGAACATTGGTTGTAAGGGTTTTGTAAAAGTCTGCAAAGGCAAAGTATGGGTCCACTGAATAGCTTTGTGCCTAAAAGAATAAAGAGTTCTAAAGAAGCAAAACTAGAAGTTAGGTGACTGTGATGCCATAATGCCAAAAGACATAACGTAAGTGTGGTGTTGCGCTCTGAATCTCACCAAGCATTGAGGAACCTATTTGTGTGCATTATGCTTGATGCTAGAAGCCAAATCCCTCTGCAAACAGTAAGGGGTTGTATATGGTAAAGAGTAAGCGGTAGGTATAAACAGCTGTAAACAGTAAGTGCTGGATGTAAACAGTCGTGAACAGTAAACAAGAGATGAGGGAACTACTGAGACCCTGAAACACTAGGCTATCTAAGAGGAGAGCCAAGTCCTCTGGAACCTTCGTATGTGGTCTGAAACACATTTCCACTTATTTCCACACACGATCTTACATTTCATGTGGGAAATATTCCACTGCGAGCATCTCTTCTTTGAGAGAACATCACTTAGTGTGTCCCACACTGTGCCTGGCACCCTTACCAGGAGGGACAAAGGCACAGAAGTCAGCGCCATCACCTGCAGCACACTTCCACTCTGCGTTACAGCTTGAAACACACGTTCTGTTCACATCTGTGAGTCTCCCCGATCTGAATCTCCTGTGAGTGTGTATTAAAATGCACAGCACCTCCCCAGCCTATTGAATCATCAAAATATCTGGAGGTGGAAAGGCTGAAAATTCAGAATCTACATTTTATCAGGGAACTTAAGTGATTCTTACACAACCAAAAAGTGGGAACTGTTCTAAAGAGGGTGATTGGTTTGGTCCATGACTAGAGAAAGTGCAAAATAGATTGAATGTGTTTCATTTTATGAGATGGCTATTCAGGGGTAGCCACAAGAAGAGACAGAAAGAGAGGCTGAGAAAAAACAAAGTTTATTAGCTTCAAGGATCCTAGAGACAGGAGACACAGCAGCCACATGGGATGACCTGGGGAGGAGGCCAAGGTGATCAGAAAGACAGGAGCAAGGGTGAAAGTTTGAGGGCAGGAGGAGAAGGGGACGACAGAGGATGAGATGGTTGGATGGCATCACCGACTCAACGAACATGGGTTTGGGTGGACTGCAGGGTTTTGTGATAGACAGGGAGGCCTAGCATGCTGCGGTTCATGGAGTCACAGAGTCGGACATGACTGAGCAACTGAACTAACTGAAGCATGGCACCCTGTGTTGTCGACAGCTGTTTAACAGGGTCTTCTCTTAATTAACTCCCTCGTAGAAGACAATGAATTTTTAAAGAGAAGTACTGAAACTGTAGCCAAATGAAATTAGTGTGCATATGTATTTATATACATATTTTAAAACTTTTTACCTTATGAATAATAAATAAAATATTAAAAGATAACATAAATGACAAAAAAACGTTTCAACTTAAGCCAACTAAATTTGGTTTTGCAGTGGAAAAATATTTAATTACTGACATTATTTCAGAATACTGGAGTATGGAGATGGTGATCAAAACAGAACCAGGTTTCACTTCGTTTTATTCTTGTAATAAAACTTCATGGTCAATGTCCCCCACTATTGCCTGGACTGGATGTGGGCCACTCCCCCTGTCTCACCTTTGGAAGGGACTGCTCCATTATAAATTCCTTAGCTAAAACGGGCCTAATCAATATTGGTTTTGTGACCTCTCAAAACACCATTATTTTCCTTCCTTTCTTCCCTCCTTCCTCCCCCCTCTTTCTTTCCTTTTCTTTCTTATTGTACAATTGTTAAAGTTTGCTTTCCATTTATAGTTATTACAGAGTACTGGCTCTATTCCCCATGTTGTACAATACATCCTTGAGCTCATCTTACACCTAACACGGTGTGCCTCCCACTCCCCCACCTCTATATTGCCCCTCTCTCTTCCCCTGCCCCCTGGTAACCAGTAGATTGTTCTCTATATCTGTGAGCCTCCATTTTTGTGATATTCCCTACTTTGTGGTATTTCTAGATTCTATAAGTGATATCATACAGTATCTGTCTATCTCTGTCTGAGTTATTTTACTTAATAGTATACCTTCCATGCTGCTGCAACTGTCAATATTCCATTCCTTTTATGGGGCAATTTCTTTCTATGCCTCTTTATCAAATGGCACCCACACATGACATGGCTCCCCAGCTACATTTCCATCTCTGCATGCATGCAGAGAAACACCAAGTCCTCTCCCTCTTCTCCCATGGGAAGTATATCCTGAAGTTTGAGGCCACTGACATGCCACTCCTCAGGACACACATGACAGGCATACATCAGGAGCAGGAGGACGGGTGGGGATGAGGGAGCCCAACAACTGAGGGGAGGCCAAGGGAATTGGGGAGCAAGGGAATTGTGGTTCATGGGAGCTGTGATCTCCACAGCCACTGTGCCAGCAGAGCCTGGTAATCTTTCTACTGTACATGTCTGAGCAAATGACTATGGGAGGCTCAGTTTGGCTCACATCTGAATAGAAGCCACACACTTTGGCAGGGAATGGATGTCATCACTGACTGGAGACAGTGTGCCAGATGACTCCAGTACATCCATGCAACCCCTTGTGAAGACAGGGCACATGGAAGAGAACCAGGCCTCTCTTGCTAAATGCACAGATACTGGCACTTGTGCACGGAGAATGCATGCTACACGGACTGCAGATCCTGAAGTTTGAGGCCATTGACGTGCCACTCCCCAGGACACACATGACAGGCGTACATCAGGAGCAGTCAGAAACAAATCCTCCCTTGTGGANATACTGGCACTTGTGCACGGAGAATGCATGCTACACGGACTGCAGATCCTGAAGTTTGAGGCCATTGACGTGCCACTCCCCAGGACACACATGACAGGCGTACATCAGGAGCAGTCAGAAACAAATCCTCCCTTGTGGAATGAGAACAAGGGTCCCAGAGGACCACAGGAGACCCAGAGGGATGAGCACATTGGATGATATGGCAGGGGCTGGGGATGTCAGTGTGGCAGCTGGGCAAGTGGGACTTCCGAGATGCAGAGGACCAGTGATGCCAAAGTGGTACTCCTTAACGACCTCTCTGTGCCTGAGACGTCCTCTCCGCTCAATGCTTCTGTTAGGATGGATGTGGCACTCCCAGCCTCAGGCCGGTCACCATGAGCCTGAACTTGCTCAACCGGTTGTTGGACCACAACTCTCTGGGATGGGACAGGGTTGCTGAGGTGGGGTCCCTTTGGGCCACCCCAGAATGGGTGATTAATGTTGGGGTTCTTGGCTGCTCAGGGAGGGATCAGGGCCTGGTCAATCCCATGCTGACCTCCCCCATGTAGCCAGCAGATCAGTAAGTCCTGCCATGAGAGGTAAGTGACAAGACACAGAGGTTGTGAGGGGATCAGGAGGTGAGGCCTGAAGGCAGATCTGTGTAGAGGCCAGGATCTTCTCCTTTCCTCGGTGGGGAAGCTCAGGCTCATACAGCCTACATGCAGAGCCTGGATTCAGGTCATGCTAGTAGCAGGTGACAGGCTGAGACTGGAGGCTTGGGGGCTTCATGTGTCCTAGTCTCATTCAGAGCAGCTCTGCTTAAAGCATGGGAGACCCAGGTGATTCTCATGGAAGCAGGCGAAATTAAGCACCTTTGTCAGCATCATCCTTCCCTGAGTCCTCTGCTCATGGAGACCCTGGGGCTTCTTTGGTGTGAGTCCAAGGATTCAGGGTGCCAGGGCCCTGGGACCTGCCAGCATGCTCAGGCCATGTTGCTGGCAGCAGGTGGCCCACCAGGCAAGGAGGCTGCCTTCTTCAGCAGGCAGGCATTGGAGGAAGGAGCGACCCTGGAGGAGGGAGAGGTGGTGTGGACTGGCAAGTGTTCCAGCTGCTGGTGGAAGACATCACTGAGGAGGTTGAAATGGTGGCAGATGAGGAGTAGGGGAAGCTTCCCTCGCAGGAGCAGGAGGAGAAGCCAGAGGAGCAGGGCCAGGAACATCCAAGGATAGGAGCCTCGAGCGACCAGCCCCCACTGGAGGTGCTGGAGGTGTTGGCAGCACTACAGGTCGAGCTGAGCTCCATGAATGAGAAAGACCCCAAAGCCTATCTTCGGCTGCAGAGAAAGGACCATCAGAGGAGAAAGTGTCCCTTGAGTCAGAGAAGTGCGATCATCAGGGCATCCCTGGCTTGTGGGCCAAAGCCATATCTTTAGTGTTGCTTCTCAGCACTCAGATGCTCAGGAGGAGGATAAGGAACAGAAGCAGGAGGAATGGGGGTGAGGAATCCCACCAGCTGAGGTGGGGGCAAGGGAATTAGGAGCCGGGGGAGCTGTGATCTCCACAGCCACAGTGCCAGCAGAGCCTGGGAATCTTTCTACCTGTACATTCTTAGCAAATGACTATGGGAGACTCAGTTTGGGTAGCATCTGAATAGAAGCCACACACTTTGGCAAGGAATGGATGTCATCAGTGACTGGAGACAGTGTGCCAGATGACTCCAGTACATCCATGAGACCTCTTGTGATGACAGGGTGCATGGAAGAGAACCAGGCCTCTCTTGCTAAATGTACAGACTCTAGCACTTGTGCACGGAGAATGAACTGCAGATCCTGAAGTTTGAGGCCACTGACATGCCACTCCCCAGGACACACATGACAGGCGTACATCAGGAGCAGTCAGAAACAAATCCTCCCTTGTGGANAGGCCTCTCTTGCTAAATGTACAGACTCTAGCACTTGTGCACGGAGAATGAACTGCAGATCCTGAAGTTTGAGGCCACTGACATGCCACTCCCCAGGACACACATGACAGGCGTACATCAGGAGCAGTCAGAAACAAATCCTCCCTTGTGGAATGAGAACAAGGGTCCCAGAGGACCACAGGGGACCCAGAGGGATGAGTGCATTGGATGGTATGGCAGGGGCTGGGGATGTCGGTGTGGCAGCTGGGCAAGGACTTCCGAGATTCAGAGGACCAGTGATGCCATAGTGGTACTCCTTAACGACCTCTCTGTGCCTGAGACATCCTCTCTGGTCCACTACTTCTGTAGGATGGATGTGGTGGTCCCAGCCTCAGGCTGGTCACCATGAGCCTGAACTTGCTCAACTGATTGTTGGACCACAACTCTCCGGGATGGAACAGGATTGCTGAGGTGGGGTCCCATTGGGCCTCCCCAGAATGGGCGATTGATGTTGGGGTTCTTGGCTTCCCAGGGAAGGCACAGGACCAAGTCAGTCCCATGCTGACCTGCCCTGTGCAGTCAGCAGATCATTGGCGAGGGCCTGTGAGTTAATCCCCTGCAGTATTACCCCCAGGAGGAAGGTCCTGCTGTGAGAGGTAAGGGACAAGACACAGAGGTTGTGAGGGGGTCAGGAGGTGAGGCCTGAAGGCAGATTGGTGTAGAGGCCAGGACCCTCTCCTCTCCCTGGTGGGGAAGCTCAGGCTCATGCAGCCTGGATGCAGAGCCTGGATTCAGGTCATGCAGGTAGCTGGTGACAGGCTGAGACTGGAAGCTTGGGGGCTTCATGTGTGTTAGTCTCATTCAGAGCAGCTCCAATTACAGCACGCGAGACCCAGGTGATTCTCACGGAGGCAGGCTAAATTAAGCACCTTTGTCAGCATCATCCTTCCCTGGGTCCTCTGCTCACAGTTACCCTGGGTCTTCTTTGGTGTGAGCCTAAAGATTCAGGGTGCCGGGACCCTGAGTCCTGCCGGCACTCTCAGGCCATCAGGGATGTCGCAGGCAGCAGGTGGCCCACCAGGCGAGGACTGCCTTCTTCAGCAGGCAGACAGTGGAGGAAGGAGTGGCCCTGGAGGAGGGAGAGGTGGTGCGGACTGGCAAGTGTTCCAGGTGCTGGTGGAAGACATCCTTGAGGAGGTTGAAGTGGTGGCAGAGGAGGAGGAGGGGAAGCTGTCCTCACAGGAGCAGGAGGAGAAGCCAGAGGAGCAGGGCCAGGAACATCCAAGGACAGGAGCCTCGATCGACCAGCTCCCATTGGAGGCAATGGAGGCATTGGCAGCCCTGCAGGTGGAGCTGAGCTCCGTAAAAGAGAAAACCCCAAAGCCATATCCAACACTTCGCCACTCAGCACCACCTCAAAAGCAGAAGTGGAAAAGACTTCACAGGCTTCAGGTTCAGGTGGTGGGAACAGACTCGGAGCTACTTTTTAAGTCATGCAGGGCAGGTCATGCAAGTGAGTGAACGCCAGAGGAAGTTTTCCATTAATAAAAGATTTTCTGGGGAACAGATGGGCTTGGGTGGAGCTGAGTCCAAGGGGGCTGGGAGTCCATACTCAGAAACCCTGTATGCCTCTTGTCTCTGCCTCCTAATCTGGTTAACCCCCAGTCTGCCGCCTGATGCCACCTTTCCTGTACACCTTCACACTCAGACTGTCCATTCAGTACAGATACTTGTAAACCTGCCTCTGGCCAGATTGTGTTCCAGGCATGGGACAGCCATGTGGAGAGAGACAATAACCCCAGTGCTTCTGGAGCAGAAATTCTACCAGAGGCCAAACCCTCCGACCCCACCCCAATTCCCAGCCCTAGGCTGCAGGGCCACTCCTCTTTCACCCCTCCTGGTCCTGATGCTCTCTACTGTCATGAGGAGCCTCCGTGGACCTACAAGTCTGTGCACCACAATCGCTCTACTGACCCCCTAACCACCACCCAGAACCCCACTGGGACCCCCTGGGTGGGCACCTTCCATTCTTCCCTGGGATTGGCAGGACACATGGCTCCTGGCCCTTGCCAGAGCAGGGTAGTATGGTTAGAACAACCCACTTTATTTAAGTTTGTAAATAAGTACACTTACTCATAGAGAAAATCTGTTAATGTCAGACATGAAGTGATAACTGCTTGTGAGTGGACAGGGAGCTTCTCTGCCTTCTCTGGGATTCCCTAGGACAGTGAGGCAGTGTAGCCTTGGTTCTCCACAGCCCTGCTGTGCAGCCATCCAGGCCCTGCTCACCCTGGTCAGAGTCAGGCCACTGAGCACACAGACCCAGGAGACCAGCTGGGGGCCCTTCTGCACTGCTCCCTCCCCTCCCCAGTTGCACAGACCTGGACGACCACTGCCCTGGGCTCTGGTCACCAGGCCAGATGAAGGCGCTCACTGGCAAGCTGTTCTTTGACACTGAGGGCTACTGGCAGAAAAGGGGCCAGGAGAGCTTCTACCCATACGTGGGTGTGAGGGGCAGATGGGTGGAGCCCTGAGATGCACTTTGACCCACAGGCTGGTCCTGCCCCCCCCAATCCCATTGGGCACCTGCTCTGAGCCCCCAGCCTTGACCACTCCACGCCAACACCACACAACCCTTAGGTCAGGCTGACTCACCCCCTGTGGACAGAGGCTCACCCGAGCCCCTCCTCTTCCCTGTCCTCTTTGCCTAACCTGTTCAGGGTGTCCTAACCCTTGGGAACCTCCAGGCCCAGGGGCCCCTCAAACCGAGTGTTTCCTCTGGGGAGGCCCCAGGACCACCCACAGTGCTCCAGCTGGCCTTGGGGTTCCTGTCCCCCGACTCCAGCCCTGGGATGCTGGGCCCAGCGCAGCACTGGGCCAGGCTGTGAGCACTCCCAGCGCCCTGTCTGCCTGCACGTCATTTTCACCATCACAGACAAGACCCACAAGTTCCATGGGCTACTGCTGCTGAGCCCGTGGTCTTACACTACATACTGAGGGAGCTAGTGGCTGACCAGCAGCCAGCCTTGAGCCTGGACATGGTGCTACGACAGACTGAGCCACCCCCAAGCAGTAGGGTGGGTGTGTTCCTCATGGGCACCAGGGTCACACTTTCTCTGGGACATTCTGGGCACATGTCACAGGGGCAGGTGTCACTCAGGCTTCAATAAAGTTGCTGCTGGTGCCTGCAAGGTGGCTACGGTCACAAGGCAAGGTTGACAGGAGCTGCCCCACGGGGATGGGGGTAAGGCGTGAGCACTGTCTCTTATACACATCTAGATGTNCTCATCATGGAATAACAACATTCATGGAACAACAACTAATCATGGAACAACATTAGGAACAAACTGGTTCCTAATAGGAAAAGCAGTATGTCAAGGCTGTATATCGTCACCTAGCTTATTTAACTAGATGTGTATAAGAGACAGCCACTAGGGGTACCAGAGACACTTCTCCACACAGCCACACAAGGACACACAGCTCACATGAAAAAAAAAAAAAAAAAGTCTTCCACACTTTCCACATGAGTTTGCCATGAAGTGATGGGACCAGATGCCATGATCCTAGTTTTCTGAACGTTTAGCTTTAAGCCAACTTTTTCACTCTCCTCTTTGATTTTCATCAAGAGGCTCTTCAGTTCTGTTTCACTTTCTGCCATAAGGGTGGTGTCATATGTATATCTGAGGTTATTGATATTTCTCCCCACAATCTTGATTCCAGCTCATGTTTCATCCAGGCCAGTGTTTCTCATGATGTACTCTGCATATAAGTTAAATAAGCTAGGTGACGATATACAGCCTTGACGTGCTCCTTTTCCTATTTGGAACCAGTCTGTTGTTCCATAATGAGTTCTATCTGTTGTGTCCTGACCTGCATACAGGTTTCTCAATAGACAGTTCAAACGGTATGATTTTCCCATCTCTTTCAGGATTTTCCACAGTTTATTGTGATCCACACTGTCAAAGGCTTTGGCATAGTCAATAAAGCAGAAACAGATATTTTTCTGGAACTCTCTTGCTTTTTTGATGATCTAGCATATGCTGGCAATTTGATCTCTGGTCCTCTGCCTTTTCTAAAACCAGCTTGAACATTTGGAAGTTCACGGTTCACGTATTGCTGAAGCCTGGCTTGGAGAATTTTGAGCATTATTTACCAGCGTGTGAGATGAGTGCAATTGTGCGGTAGTTTGAGCATTCTTTGGCATTGTCTTTATTTGGGATTGGAATGCAAACTGACCCTTTCCAGTCCTGTGGCCACTGCTGAGTTTTTCAAATTTGCTGGCATATTGAGTGCAGCACTTTCACAGCATGAGATTTCAGGATTTGAAATAGCTCTACTGGAATTCCATCAACTCCACTAGCTTTGTTTGTAGTGATGGTTTCTAAGGCCCACTTGACTTCATATTCCAGGGTGTCTGGCTCTAGGTGAGTGATCACACCTTCGTTATTATCTTGGTCATGACGATCTTTTTTGTACACTTCTTCTGTGTATTCCTGCCACTTCTTAGTAGATATAATGGTCATCTGAGTTGAATCCATCCATTCCAGTCCATTTTAGTTGCTGATTGCTAAAATGTTGATGTTCATTCTTACCATCTCATATCACCACTTCTAATTTGCCTTGATTCATGCACCTAACATTACGGGTTCCTATGCAGTATTGCTCTTTACAGCATTCAACCATGCTATCATCACCAGTCACATCCACAACTGAGTGTCGTTTTGCTTTGGTTCTGTCTCTTCATTCTTTTCTGGAGTTATTTCTCCACTCATCTCCAGTAGCATATTGGGCATCTACCAACCTGAGGAGCTCATCTTTCAGTGTCCTATCTTTTTTCCTTTCATACTGTTCATAGGGTTCTCAAGACAAGAATACTGAAGTGTCTTGACATTCCCTTCTCCTGTGGCCCACGTTTTGTCAGAACTCTCCACCATGACCCATCCTTCTTGGGCAGCCCTACATGGCACGACTGATAGTTTCATTGAGTTAGACAAGCTGTGGTCCATATGATTAGAACACTCCTTACCTTGAACATGGAGTATCTCCTCACAACTGCCACTCCTGACCTTGGGCATTGGATATATCCTCAGGACCCCCACTCCTGATCTTGGACGTGGGGTATCTCCTCTCAGCAGCTCACTGCTCCAGTGCAGCACAGCCACCGCTCGCTGCTGATGCTGTGTGGTGGAAATAAAACTGAAAGTTCTGGGATAAATGTGCTGATTACAGAACACATTTAATCCAGCTTTCTTCAAAACACTAGTGACAACAATACTTCGCATTTGTTTCACACTTTAGTCCATATCAGGTTTTTGTTTGTAGTCTTTTCAGTGCTGCTTTCTAATAACTTGAAAACTGACTTTTCCAGTCCTGTGGCCACTGCTGAGTTTTCCAAATTTGCAGGCATATTGAGTGCAGCACTTTCACAGCATCATCTTTCAGGATTTGAAATAGCTCACCTGGAATTCCATCACCTCCACTAGTTTTGTTTGCAGTGATGTTTTCTAAGGCCCACTTGACTTCACATTCCAGGATGTCTGGCTCTAGGTGAGTGATCATACCATTGTGATTATCTTGTTCATGAAGATCTTTTAGGTACAGTTCTTCTGTTTATTCTTGCCACCTCTTCTTAATATCTTCTTCTTCTGTTAGGTCCATACCATTTCTGCCCTTTATTGAGCCCATCTTTGTATGAAATATTCCCTCGGTATCTCTAATTTTCTTGAAGAGTGCCTGATGAACTATGGACTGATGTTCGTGACATTGTACAGGAGACAGGGATCAAGACCATCCCTATGGAAAAGAAATGCAAATAAGCAAAATAGCTGTCTGGGGAGGCCTTACAAATAGCTGTGAAAAGAACAGAAGCGAAAAGCAAAGGAGAAAAGGAAAGATATAAGCAATAATACATTAGCAAACCAAATTCACCAATACATTAAAGGATCATATACAACAGTCAAGTAGCATTTATCCATTCGTTGCAAGGATGTTTCAGTATCCACAGATCAATAAATATAATACACAACATTAACAAATTTAACAATAAAAAGATAATCTCAATAAAAGCAGAAAATGCCTTGAACAAAATTCAACATCCATGTATTAAAAAAAAATTACAGCAAAGTGAGTTTTTAGGGAGGGAATATACCTCGAAGATAATTAAGAACAAATACAATGAGCTCAAACCTCACATTATACTCAATTGGGAAAACCCAAAAGCATCTGCTCTAGGATTAGAAACAAGGTAGGGATGCCCATTCTTATACTTTTATTTAACATAGTATTAGTAATCCTACCTATAACAATCAGACAAGGAAAAAAAAATTCAAATAGGACAGAAAAAAGTAAAATTGTCACTTTTTCCAATGACATAATACTATAGATATAGAATCGTAAAGATACACCCATCAGAAACTCCTAGAACTCATTATTGAATTCAGTAAAATTGTAGGATAAAAAATTAACATACAGAAATATGTTGACTTTCTATACACTAACAAGAAACCATCAGAAAGAGAAGCTAAGACAACAGTTGCATTTACAGTAGCATCACAAAAATAAAATACTTGCAAATAAATCTAAGGAGGTAAAAGACCTCTGATTGGAAAAGTATAAGACACTGATGAATATGACACAAACAAATGGAAAGATATACCATGCTCATGAATTAGAAGAATTAATATTGTTAAAATGATCATACTACCCAAGGCAATATACAGGTTCAGTGTAATCCCTATCAAAATACCTGGCATTTTTCATAAAACTAGAACAAATAATTCTAAAACTCATATGAAAACACAGAAGACCTCAAACTGCCAAAACAATATTGAGAAAGAATGAAGGTGGAGCTTTAAAGCTCCTAGATTTCAAACTATATTATGAAGCTACAGTAATAAAAACAGAATGGCAGCAGCAAAAACAGATACATAGATTAGTGGTACAGAATAGAGAGGCTAGAAATGAAGTTGCACTTAAAAGTTGAATTACTCTATGATAAGGGAGGCAAAATATACAATTCACGAAAAGATAGCCTCTTCAATAAGTTGTGTTTGGAAAACTGCACAACTACATGCAAAAGAATAAAACTGGACTATTTTCTTATACCATATACAAAAATAAACTCAAGATGGATTAAAGAGTTAAGTATAAAACATGAAAGCATAAAACTTCTATGAGAAAACAATGTAAGCAGTAAGCTTTTAGACAATGGTCTTAATAATTGAGGAGGGGGGATCTGTCTCCCTGGGGAAGGGAATCAAAAGCAAAAATAAACAAATAGTACTATAGCAAACTGTATAATCATAAGGGATTTGATTTAGGTCATACCTGAATGGTCTAGTGGTTTTCCCCACTTTCTTCAACTTAAGTCTGAATTTGGAAATAAGGAGTTCATGATCTGAGCCACAGTCAGCTCCTGGTCTTGTTTTTGTTGACTGTATAGAGCTTCTCCATCTTTGGCTGCAAAGAATATAATCAATCTGATTTCGGTGTTGACCATCTGGTCATGTCCATGTGTAGAGTCTTCTCTTGTGTTGTTGGAAGAGGGTGTTTGCTATGACCAGTACATTTTTCTTGGAAAAACTCTATTAGTTTTTGCCCTGCTTCATTCTGCATTCCAAGGCCAAATTTGCCTGTTACTCCAGGTGTTTCTTGACTTCCTACTTTAGCATTCTAGTCCCCTAGAATGAAAAGGACATCTTTTTTGGGTGTTAGTTCTAAAAGGTCTTGTAGGTCTTCATAAAACCGTTCAACTTCAGCTTCTTCAGCATTACTGGTTGGGGCATAGACTTGGATAACTGTGATATTGAATGGTTTGCCTTGGAAATGAACAGAGATCATTCTGTCATTTTTGAGATTGCATCCAAGTACTGCATTTTGGACTCTTTTGTTGACCATGATGGCTACTCCATTTCTTCTGAGGGATTCCTGCCCGCAGTAGTAGATATAATGGTCATCTGAGTTAAATTCACCCATTCCAGTCCATTTTAGTTCGCTGATTCCTAGAATGTCGACGTTCACCCTTGCCATCTCTTGTTTGACCACTTCCAATTTGCCTTGATTCATGGACCTGACATTCCAGGTTCCTATGCAATATTGCTCTTTACAGCATCAGACCTTGCTTCTATCACCAGTCACATCCACAGCTGGGTATTGTTTTTGCTTTGGCTCCATCCCTTCATTCTTTCTGGAATTATTTCTCCACTGATCTCCTGTAGCATATTGGGCACCTACTGATCTGTGGAGTTCCTCTTTCAGTATCCTATCATTTTGCCTTTTCATACTGTTCATGGGGTTCTTAAGGCAAGAATACTGAAGTGGTATTCTTCAGTATTCCACATTCTGTCAGACCTCTCCACCCATGACCCGCCCATCTTGGGTGGCCCCACAGGGCATGGCTTGGTTTCATAGAGTTAGACAAGGCTGTGGTCCTAGTGTGACTAGATTGACTAGTTTTCTGTGATTATGGTTTCAGTTTGTCTAACCTCTGATGCCCTCTTGCAACACCTACCATCTTACTTGGGTTTTGCTTACCTTGAACGTGAGATATCTCTTCACGGCTGCTCCAGCAAAGTGCAGCCACTGCTCCTTACCTTGGATGAGGGGTATCTCCTCACTGCTGACCCTCCTAACCTTGAACGTGGAATAGCTCCTCTAGGCCCTCCTGTGCCCATGCAGCCATGGCTCCTCGGGCGTGGGGTAGCTCCTCGTGGCCACTGCCCCTGGCCTCGGGTAGAGGGTAGCTCCTCCCGGATGCTGCCCGACTTTGGACGTGGGGTAGTTCCTCTCAGCTGCTCCTGCACTGTCGCAGCCTGGCACTCTCGGCCACCGCCCCTGACCCCAGATGCAGGGTAGCTCCTCCCCACCGCCGCCCCTGACCTCGGACGTGTTAAACTCCTCTTGGCCTTACAAATAGCTGTGAAAAGAAGAGAAGCGAAATGCAAAGGAGAAAAGGAAAGATATAAGCATCTGAATGCAGAGTTCCAAAGAATAGCAAGAAGAGATTAGAAAGCCTTCTTCAGCAATCAATGCAAAGAAATAGAGGAAAAGAACAGAATGGAAAAGACTAGAGATTACTGACTAGTTTTCTGTGAGCATGGTTTCAGTGTGTCTGCCCTCTGATGCCCTCTTGCAACACCTACCAACTTAATTGGGTTTCTCTTACCTTGGACGTGGGGTATCTCTTCACATCTGCTTCAGCAAAATGCAGCCACTGCTCCTTTCCTTGGATGAGGGGTATCTCCTCACTGCCACCCTTCCTGAGCTTCAACGTGGGATAGTTCCTCTAGGCCCTCCTGCACCTGCCCAGTCACTGCTCCTTGGACGTGGGGTTGCTTCTCCCGGCTCCCACCCCTGCCACACCCCAAAGCCAGCAAGCTGTAGTGGTAAATACCCCTCACCTATCCTTCAGCCAGATAGGGGTGCAGCCTTGCACATCAGCAGACAGGCTGCTCAAAGCCATAATGAACCCATACATTCCAAACCACACTAGTGGACACAGTCACTGCCTTTCAGAAAGACACAATCTAGATTCACCTACCAGAACACACACACAAATACCCCCAACCAGGAAACCATCACAAGGCATTGGTTCAGTCCCACTCGGCAGAGGTAGACACCATAGTCAAGAAGAACTACAGCCTTTCAACGAAGAAAGGGATCACAAACACAGAAACTAAACAAAACTAAATGACAGAGAAACATCAAGCAGATGAAAGAACGTGGCTAAAACCCAAAGGAATGAACAACAAAAATAAACATATGAGACCTAGGTAACTTAAAAGCTCCAGGTATATGCCTCCTCCCTGCCTGATCATAAACAAGCTCTCTCACCCATTAAGCAACCATAGCTTAACTCTTGTCACTTAGGAACACATAAATTGGCTCCACCCCAAATCCACCCATGCCAAGTTAGCAAACAGACCACTCCAGCTCCATCCATGCCAAGCCAGTGCACAGACCACAGCAGCTCCATCCATGCCAGGTGAGCACACAGACCACCCCAGCTCAGTTCATGCCAGGTCAGCACACAGACCACCCCAGCTCCATCCACGTCAGGTCAGTTCAGACATCACCACAGATCCATCAATGCCAGGTCAGCACACAGACCACCCCAGCTCCATCTGCCAGATCAGCACACAGAACACCCCACCCCCTACCATGCCAGTGCACAGACCAACCCAGCTCCATCCATGCCAGATCAGCACACAGACCACCCCACTTCCATTCATGCCTCATCAGCACACAGACTACCCCAGCTCCATCCATGCCAGGTCAGCACACAGACCACACCAGCCCCATCCATGCCAGGTCAGCACACAGACTATCCCACATCCATCCATGCCAGTGCACAGACCACTCCACTTCCATCCGTGCTAGATCAGCACACAGACCACCCCAGCTCCATCCATACCAGGTCAGTACATAGACCACCACAGCTCCATCTATCCAGGTCAGCACTCAGACCACCCATCTCCATCGATGCCAGGTGAGCACACAGACCACCCCACTTCCATCCATGCCAGTGCGCAGACCACCCCAGCTCCATCCATGCCAGGTAAGCACACATACCACATCACCTGCAGATTTCCCAACTTGGGGATTTGGAAAATGGACTGAGAATCCCAAGGGAGTTAGACTTTAGAGGTCATTGGGATTTGATTATAAAACTTCCACAGGACTAGGGAAACAGACTCATGGAGGGCACAAACAAAACCTTGTGCACACCAGGACCCAGGAGAAAGGAGCAGTGACCCCACAAGAGACTGACCCAGACTTGCCTGTGAGTGCCCAGGGGCCTCTAGCAGAGGTGCAGGTCAGTCGTGGCCTCCTGCTGTGTCGGGGGCACTGGGACCTTTTGAAGAATCTCTCCATTGTCTCCATTACTTCCACCAGAGTTTGGTTTCAGGTAAAACAACAGAGAGGACCACAGTCCTGCCCATCAAAAGAAAGCCGTGTTGACAGGCATTTAATATTCATAAGGTCCAAGCATTTCTAAGTAAACAACAACTGATCTCCTGGAGTCTCCTAGGGGTGGTCCTCAAAAAAGAATTCATAACTAGGTAGACTGTCACAAAGCCAATTTTAACACGTACCTTTAGCTCACACTTAAAAAATGTCACATGAAAAGATGTCAAAATTGCTAAAAATTAGGGAAGGGTGTTTGGTATCACCTCACACCAGTCAGAATGGTGATTGTCAAGCATTCTACAAAGGTTAAATCTGCCCGATCCCATGAAGAACGGGAACCATCCACCTCCATTGCTGAAATGAAAATAGGAGAAAGTCACTATGGAGGAGAGCATGGACGTGAATCAATAATGAAAATGAGAATGAAATTAGAATATCCCTCAAACCATACACAAATATAAACTTCAAAGAAGATAAAGATCTAAATGTCAGACAGATACTATACAATTTTGAGGACAATATGGGGGGATATGCTGCAACAACAATTCCACCAAGTGTGCCCAGAATAATGAAAAATGAACCAAAACTAAGAAAACAGGACTGAATTAACCTTAAAAGCATTTGCACAGCAAAGGGATCCTAAATGAAAGAGAGATAGTCCTCAGAATGGGAAAAAATATTTGTAAACAAAGACGTCCATAAGGAATAAAGAAGATGGAGTACATAGACGATGAACCATCACTCAGCCATAACAAGCAGGAAAGAATGCCATGGGAGGCCTCAGGGAATAAAGTAGAGATGATCATAGCAAGTGAGGTGAGGGAGACAGGGAGGGATATTAACATAAGATATCACTTGTAGCTGGGATCTAAAAATGGATACAGATGAACTTCTTTACCAAAGAGAAACAGCCTCAAAGACTCAGAAAATAATCAATGGTCCCGAGAGAGAGACAAAAAACAAAAACAAAACAAAACTGTGGGACAGGGAGTAATGAAATGATTCAATCTAACATAGAGAGGCTAATATTACTAAAAACAACAACAACAATCCACCAGGAACCACTGTGTAAACAGGAATCCTATTCAACACTCTAACATCCTATATCAGAAAAGNATAGACGGCAGCCCACCAGGCTCCCCCGTCCTTGGGATTCTCCAGGCAAGAACACTGGAGTGGGTTGCCATTTCCTTCTCCAATGCATGAAAGAGAAAAGTGAAAGTGAAGTCGCTCAGTCTGTCCGACTGTTAGCGACCCCATGGACTGCAGCCCACCAGGCTACTCCATCCATGGGATTTTCCAGGCAAGAGTACTGGGGTGGGGTGCCATTGCCTTCCCCGAACATACAGAGGCTAATATCATTTAAAACAACAACAACAACAATCCACCAGGAACCACTGTGTAAACAGGAATCCTATTCAACACTGTAACATCTTATATCGGAAAAGAACCTGGAAGAAAAGATATACTCGTCTATGTACAAGTGAATCAAATTGCTGTCGATACAAATAAAAACAAAAAACACCCACAGCCTTGTCATTCAACTACATATGGCAATTCAAATTAGGGAATAAAAATACAAAAAAAGGAATCAGAAAGGCTGACTCTACTGTTCTCAGGCCATGGTGACCCGGCTGTTGTCACATCCTTGTAGCCTGAGCTGGTTTTGGTTCCAAGCCTGGAGGGTCTCAGTGCAGATGAAGCTGGGAGCATGGGGCAGGAAATGTGACCCCACAATGGACCTGGGGTGCCTCCTTCCCTCTGCAGGCACAGCCAATCTCCAGATGCAGGTGGAACCTCCTGCAGAGAAACCAAGCCTACATCACCCAAGAATTGGTGGAGTGCCAAGTCAAATTAGGGAATAAAAGTACAAAAAAGGAATCAGAAAGGCTGACTCTACTGTTCTCAGGCCATGGTGACCCGGATGTTGTCATATTCCTGGAGCCTGAGCTGGTTTTGGTCCCAAGCCTGGAGGGTCTCAGTGCAGACAGAGCTGGGAGCATGGGGCAGGAAATGTGACCCCACAATGGACCTGGGGTGCCTCCTTCCCTCTATATAAGCAGCCAATCTCCAGATGCAGGTGGAACCTCCTGCAGAAAAACCAAGCCTACATCACCTAAGAACTGGTGGAGCCTCCAGGCTGGAACAGGTTTGCAAGGTCCCCTGGCCACTCTATGTCCGCTAGGCCGGGGTTTCTACCTCCAGCCTCCATTCTTAGGGTCACCCCACCTACAGATGACAGCACCCTCTGCAGAGTGGTGTCCACAAACTGGGATGTGTCCTGGGGACCCTGGGTAAGGGGGAAGGAGAAATGAGACTCAAGCCTTGGCACATTTCACTCTAGCTGACAGAGTTTTCTATGAACCTCAATGACTGAGGACCAAACCAGAGTGGGGCAGGAAGCAATGTTGTTTCCTTAGAACCGTCTTCCAGAAAAACAACTTTAAACCTAATGCTGCTTGTCTCTTCATATTCACAAGGCCTGTGGTACTGTAAATGACCCCTCCCTTTCAGTCATTTCCCGGCCTAGATCATCAGACAGGAATTCAAAACAGGGCCACCTTTCAAGAAAACAATGTCAAGAGGTAAACTGTAGTCACTCTTTACAATATCAAAAAACACCTGAAAAGTTCGTCCAGTTCACTATGTATTCAGTTCAGTTGCTCAGCTGTGTCCTACTCTTTGTAATCCCATGGACTGCAGCACTTAGATCATCAGACAGGAATTCAAAACAGGGCCACCTTTCAAGAAAACAATGTCAAGAGGTAAACTGTAGTCACTCTTTACAATATCAAAAAACACCTGAAAAGTTCGTCCAGTTCACTATGTATTCAGTTCAGTTGCTCAGCTGTGTCCTACTCTTTGTAATCCCATGGACTGCAGCACGCCACTATGTATTAAATCCAAGCCCTTTTCCAGGGGATCTCCCCACCCAGGGCCTGAACCCACATCTGCATTGGCAGGTGGGTTCTCTCCTGGCTCGGCCACCAGGGAAGCCCTCCCTGCAACAAATTCAACAAAGTTATTCATCAACAGGAAAATGAAGTCAGAGTGGTGCACCTCTGCAGCTACCCAGCCCTGAATCACAATGCAATAATGCTAGTGACAACAGCGTGGGTGGAGTGAATACCATACTAAGTAAAGGAAGGCTGATAGAGAGAGACAAATATCAGACGGTATCACTGACAAGTATCTTCTTGAAATTAATGCAAATGTAGGCTATTACACAGTAGAAACAGACTCATAAACTTAGAAAACCAACTTGTGATTATTAAAAGAAAGTTAGGGATGTGGGATAAATGAAGAGTTTGCAAGGAACAAACAGGCATTAATATACATCAAACAGATAATCAGGAAAAACAGTGTTGAATAGCAAAGGGCAGCCTATTGGAGACACTGTACTCCTCTATTTGGGGAAAATAAACCCAAAAAGGAATTGATAAATGTCTGTGTATCTCTGAATCCAGCTCTTGTACACCTGACACAAACACAGTATCAGAAATCACCCTACTTCAAAATAAAACAATGAATGCACAGAAACCCCCCAGAGTCATAGAAATAAAAGCAAAAATAAACAAATGGGACCTAATTAAACTTAAAAGCTTTTGCACAACGAAGGAAAGTATAAGCAAGGTGTAAAGACAGCCTTCAGAATGGGAGAAAATAGCAAATGAAGCAACTGACAAAGAATTAATCTCAAAAATATTCAAGCAGCTCCTACAGCTCAATTCCGGAAAAATAAATGACCCAATCAAAAAATGGGCTAAAGATCTAAACAGACAGTTATCCAAAGAAGACATAGAGATGGCAAGCAAACACATGAAAAGATGTTCAACATCACTCATTATCAAAAAAATGCAAATTCAAATCACGATGAGGTACCATCTCATGCTAGTCATGATGGCTGCTATCAAGAAGTTTACAAGCAATAAATGTTGGAGAGGGTGTGGAGAAAAGGGAACTCTCTTACACTGTCAGTGAGAATGCAAACTAGCGCAGCCACTATGGAGAACACAGTGGAGATTTCTTAAAAATCTGGAAATAAAGCTGTCATACGACCCAGAAATACCAGTGCTGGGCATACACACTGAGGAAACCAGAACTAAAAGAGACATGAGTACCCCAATGTTCATTGCAGCACTGATTACAATCACCAGGACATGGAAGCAACCAAGATGTCCATTGACAGATGAATGGATAAAAAAGCCTGGTACATATGCACAATAGAATATTACTCAGCCATTACAAAGAATGCATTTGAATCAGTTCTAATGAGGTGGATGAAACTGAAGCCTATTATACAGAGTGAAGTAAGTCAGAGAGAAAAACACCAATACAGTATATTAACACATATATATGGAATTTAGAAAGATGGTAACGATGACCCTGTATGTGAGACAGCAAAAGAGACACAGATGTAAAGAACAGACTTTTGGACTCTGTGGGAGGAGGTGAGGATGGGATGATTTGAGAGAATAGAATTGAATATGGAATAGCATTACCATATGTGAAATAGATTGCCAGTCCATCCAGGTTTGATGCATGAGGCAGGGTGCTCTGGGCTGGTGTGGTGGGATGACCCTGAGGGATAGGATGGGGAGGGAGGTGGATGGGAGGTACAGGATGGGGAACACATGAACACCCATGGTTGATTCATGTTAATGTATGGCAAAAACACTACAATATTGTAAAGTAAGCAGCCTCCCATTAAAATAAATAAATAAATAAATAAAAAGAAATTTAGAAGTGGAGTGTGAAGCAAAAGCAATGCTGAATCCTTGTGGCCATTTTTTGTAACAGCAACTCTAAAAGCTGTGTTCAGTTCAGTTCAGTCGCTCAGTCCTGTCTGACTCTTCAGGATCCCATGGACTGCAGCAGTCCAGGCCTCCCTGTCTATCACCAACTCCTGTTTACTCAAACTCATGTGTATGGGGTCGGTGATGCAATCCAACCATCTCATCCTCTGTCACACTCCCTTGTCCTCCTGACCTCAATCTTTACCAGCATCATATATGTATGTGGATGTGTGCTTGTGCACAGGAGGGCCTGGAGGGCCGGGGCCAACTGGGGAAAGGAGGCGCTCACCCAGCACCTCCACGTGGAAGTTGACTCCCTCTGGGTTGGAGCACGGAGCCACAGGGAGCCCCTGGACTACAGCTCATGGGGCACAGTGACAAGCCCCTCATGAGTCCTGAGCCGGTTACTTCCAAAGGCCCCTACACTGGATTGGTCTATAGAGAAGACAGCTGACCTGATCTCACCTTAAAATGAGGCTCAAGCAGGAGAAACTACACTACACCAGGATGAGAAGATGGTGACATCAGAGGTAGACAGCTTGCCCAAGATGCTGGGCCTGATTCATACGATCATTTATGTTTTCTTGACTTCTTAGACCTTTACATATAAATCAAATGCTTTTCTGTCATAGGCCTGATTCTATGCTAGTTTTAGAAATCAATTCAGTTGTTGGGTTTTGGCCAATTACCTGTGTCTAGTTCTGGGTTACCTTGGTAAATTTCTCTACTACAAGACTCTAACTGATTGGCCCTGAGAAAATTTACTTAAAAAAATTATAGTCATATTCAAGTCACTGTGATATTACTAGATGGGATTCCCTCACCAGGCCAGTTAATAATGTCTGCTCTGACTCTGGCCATAAATTTGAGCTTTTCTCTATTACTCAAGCTCAATCAGAGCGACAAGAAAAGTTTCAGCAAAGGAGAGAAAAATCTCCCAGAATTATGGGATGGATTTATATAGATAACACCAGGCTATGGTAATTTAGGCTTAAAGTCTCCTCTGTGTTAGAAACAATTAACTCATACTAAGGACAATCAATCTAGTAACACTAAAAAACTAGGCTGTGTGCCTTATAGACTGATACCAATATATAATTTCCCTGGAAGATAAAGATTCTACAGAGCAGATTAAGCTTTTATATAGATAACACCAGGCTATGGTAATTTAGGCTTAAAGTCTCCTCTGTGTTAGAAACAATTAACTCATACTAAGGACAATCAATCTAGTAACACTAAAAAACTAGGCTGTGTGCCTTATAGACTGATACCAATATATAATTTCCCTGGAAGATAAAGATTCTACAGAGCAGATTAAGCCAGATGACCTGAGATATACTGGGCTACATCTAATGGAAGCTCTTAACTTAAGTCTTACTTGTGACTTTACTAATACTGCAGACTATGTTATTTGTATTTCACATGTTTTACAAAATTGCTGTTTCTTACACTGTCAAATGTGTGTCTGAAGCCTCTAATAAAATAATATATAGTCCCATATGAGGTCAGTGATGGTAACAATTTAACTCTAGATATGGGAAGAAGCAACAAGAGGAAATATTTTCCTGGACCAAGGGGCTAGTAAGACAGGTGATCCACAGAATTTTAGATACTGTTTTATGGCCTAGTCCAGTAAAAGCACATTGAGTGGCTTGTCAACAAAATCTTTGCCAAACCTGAAAATGAACATTCTCAGCACCATGGGATAAAATGGTCACAAAATGCCCTCCTCAAAATCATGGTCAAGTTTATGAGCAAAAAGGGGCTTGCCAACTAAAGACTGACACTTGCCATCTACATCTACAAAGATTAAATCATGGCCGCTGCAACTGCTGACTTTCAAAGCCCCTGAAAGGAGTTCAGGGTGAAAATCAGGAATGAGGCACTCTGTGCTCTGTGAAAAACTGGCAGAACAAGCCTTCAGATAGTTAGATCTTTTCAGGAGAAGATTTTATGAGTCCCAATTCTTGCATCTTCTCAAACCTAAAGAAACACTGACTTCATTAACGGTGAAATCTGCTTTGGCTATTAAGGGAAAGTTTACAATTAAAAGTCAAAATAGAGTAGCTGTGGTTCAGATATCCTGGGAAATAACTAGGTGATGCTATGGGTGTACTTTCAGATTAGACCTTGTATTGCTAAACACTTGAGTTTTCTGAGTCGTGTTAGGCTTGGATGCCACCATTCTCAAAACAATGTCTGCTGGAAGTTAGTAACTGCAACCTTGCTTTTTATAAAACCAGGCAACTGGCTACCCGGCTACAAGTCTCCCTCAAGTGCCAGGTCCAGACTGGGTTTCAGGCCTATTCTTAAAAAAAAAAAAAAAGAGATTTATTTTGTCTACTAAATTCCAGTTATCACTCCTCAAACTACTTCTAATTGGGTCTGTTAGACCAAAATGGCAGACCAAGAGATTGAGATTTTAATCATACAAGACTCAGATCTAGAACTTGGAACTCAAAAATACTTTCAATTCAGAGTCTACACTCCAAGCCGAGGCAGTCCTATGCTCTGTTTTAACAGGAAGTTATTATGACCAACCTAGATAGCATATTGAAAAGCAGAGACATTACTTTGCCAACAAAAGTCCATCTAGTCTGGATTCTGATGGAACAGAGGTCCAGGGATGTGGAGACAAGAGGGCTCAGGAGTCGGCAGGTGACCTGTGCTATGGGGAGAGTTGTGGACAGGACATCCAGTGGGCAGGAAGACAGACACACACCCACAGGTGTCCCCAGGATGGTGACACAGATGCACCAAAGGAGCCCTACGTGACGGGGCACACACATCCACAGGTTCTCCCGATGGTGCCATGCTCGGGGTTCTGACATACTGTTTTGCTGTGTGTTCTACTTGCATCTCATGAAATATTTGGATTAGAAAAGAGACTTATTCTGAAGGGTTATTGTGAAGAGCAAAGGGAACAAAGGGGACTATTACAGGAGGATACGAGCCCTCACACATCCACAGGTTCTCCCGATGGTGCCATGCTCGGGGTTCTGACATACTGTTTTGCTGTGTGTTCTACTTGCATCTCATGAAATATTTGGATTAGAAAAGAGACTTATTCTGAAGGGTTATTGTGAAGAGCAAAGGGAACAAAGGGGACTATTACAGGAGGATACGAGCCCTTCAGGGAGGACTACTACTCTAGAGAGGGGATGATTACATAGAGGTAGGGCTTTATTTGTACAAGGGGCCACACTACTGTAGAGAGGTAACTAACATGATAGAGGGGAGATACAACAATAAATGGGGCTATGACCATGTATGGGGGATGTTACCATGGAGAAAGTGAAAGTCACTCGTTCGTATCTGACTCTACA
Source organism: Oreotragus oreotragus (assembly GCA_006410675.1). Taxonomy (NCBI): domain Eukaryota; kingdom Metazoa; phylum Chordata; class Mammalia; order Artiodactyla; family Bovidae; genus Oreotragus; species Oreotragus oreotragus. Next base: position 7,282 of record SJYX01000556.1, on the reverse strand, counting down.
CAGGCCATGGAATTCTCCAGGCCAGAATACTGGAGTGGGTAGCCTTTCCCTTCTCCAGGGGATCTTTCTAACCCAGGGAGTGAACCCAGGTCTCCCACAATGCAGGCGGATTCTTTACCAGCTGAGCCACCATGGAAGCCCTTATGTGGAGAGGGGACTCATAATAAAGGAGAACCCTTACTGTAGTGGGAGACTATTACTGTGGAGGGGGAAATTTATAATAGGGGGACTCTGATATCATGGGGGCTGTTACGCAGGGAAGGGGCTATGACAATACAGAGAACTATTATAATAAAGGGAACTATTACAATAGAGGGGGGCCATTCTGCACAGGGTGACTATTACCGAAGTTCAATTCAGTTCAGTCACTCAGTCGTGTCTGACTCTTTGCGACCCCATGAACCGCATCACACCAGGCCTCCCTGTCCATCACCAACTCCCATAGTCCACCCAAACCTGTGTTCATTGAGTCAGTGATGCCATCCAACAATCTCATCCTCTGTCGTCCCCTTCTCCTCCTGCCCTCAATCTTTCCCTACATCAGGGTCTTTTCAAATGAGTCAGCTCTTTGCATCAGGTGGCCAAAGTATTGGAGTTTCAGCTTTAACATCAGTCCTTCCAATGAACACCCAGGATTGATCTCCTTTAGGATGGACTGGTTGGATCTCCTTGCAGTCCAAGGGACCCTCAAGAGTCCTCTCCAACACCACAGTTCAAAAGCATCAATTCTTCAGCACTCAGCTTTCTTCACAGTCCAACTCTCACATCCATACATGACCACTGGAAAAACCATAGCCTTGACTAGACAGACATTTGTTGACAAAGTAATGTCTCTGTTTTGCTGTATTACAGAAGAGGCAGAACTATTTATGGAGGGAGGACTCTTACCATAGAGGGAGGCTATTACAATAGAGGAGGACTCTCACTGTTGAGAGAGGACTATTATAGTATATGTGAGACTATTACAGTAGTGGGTGGTCTATCATTGTAGAAGGGGAGCTATTACTGAACAGAGGAGACTATGACAAAGAGAGGGACTATTATAACAGAAGAAGACTATTACCTTAGGGGAGACTATTATAATGAATGGGGGTCTATTACTACAGACAGGAACTATTACAATAGAAAAGGACTACTGAAATTGAGGAAGACTATTACTATAGACTTGGGACTACTAAGATAGAAAAAGGACTATTAATATAGAGTAGGGACAGCAGAAGGGCACTATTAGCAAAGAGGGGAAACTATGACAATAGAGGCAACACTGTTATAGTAGAAGGGGGACTTTGACTGTGGAAGGGGAATACTGACAACAGAGGGAGATTACTAGATGAGAGACTACTACCACAGAGACAGACTTATTACAGTAGGGAGTGGACTATGACAGTAGAGGGGAACATTTACTGTAGAGGGAGATTATAGCAACAGAGGACTTTTACTCTAGAAGGGGGATATTAGAGGCAGACTATTATAATTTAAGGGAACTACTACAATCAAGGAGGACTATTATTGCAGAGAGGGAACTATGACAGTACTACTGTAGAAGGGGAACTTTGACAATACAGGGGGGACTATCGCTATATAGTAGGACAATGACATTGGGGGGCACTATTTCAATAGAGGAGAGACTTTTACTGCAGAGGGGGGACTATTACAATAGAAAGTGAATTATGACAATAGAGACAGAATTATTAGTGTATGGAGTGGAGGACTATGACAGTAAAGGAGAACTATTACTCTATTACTCTTGCCTTCCCTGGTGGCTCAGGCAGTAAAAGCGTCTGCCTACAATGCGGGAGACCCAGGTTCGATCCCTCAGTCGGGAAGAGGGAGAAGGAAGTGGCAACCCACTCCAGTACTCTTGCCAGGAGAATCCTATGGATGGAAAAGCCTGGTAGGTTACAATCCACGGGGTCGCAAAGAATCGGACACGACTGAGCAACTTCACTTTCACTTCCATTACTCTATTAGATCTCTAATAGAGAACTGTTACCCTATAGGGGGAACTGTTACTATGACAATAGAGAGGAGCTAATACTGTAGAGGAGGAACCATTACTGTGGGGGGGCTATGACAATAGAAGAGGAGTAATACAATGAAGGGGGACTATTATTACAGAGGGGTGACTATGAAGGTAGAGGAACACAGTTACTCTAGAAGTTAAGTTTTGAGAATAGAGGGCTATTATTCTAAACACAATGACATTAGTGTTGGTCGTTCAGCCGTGTCTGACTCTTTGCAACTCCAAGGACTGATCGCATGGAGCTCGCCAAGCTCCTCTGTCCATGGGATTCTCCAGCTAAGAATATTGGAGCGGGTTGCCATGCCTTTCTCCAACTATGATATTAGAGGGGGCTGTTACTATAGAAGGGGAGCTATTACTGTAGAGGGGAGAGTATGACAATAGAAGGGGAATATTACTGTGGGGGGGGGGACCAGGACAGCAGAAGGGGATTACTGTAGAGGGGAGACTATGACACCAGAAAGGAGCTATTACTATAGAGATGGGACCTTAAGAATAGAGACAACCCCTGTCCATGGAGAGCACTAAACACAAAAATAAAAGTCCAGGCATGTGTTTGCCATGAAAGGAGCCCTGATGGCATGCAGACCACCAGGGAAGATCCCAAAACAGGATAGAGGGGACACTCAGACCCTGACTGGAGGCATTCCCAGCTTCTTAGCTGCTCAGGTGGGTGCTTCATCCTGGGAACCTATCCAGTCACTTTTACTGCAGCAACACCCACCGGATGGAGAGACTGCCTCTGGGGAGTGAAGGGCGTGTGACCTTGTGCCTGGGCTCCATTGCCCCTAGGATGGAAGCCGCCATACCTGGAGCCCACAGGCTCAACTGTGCCCCTCTCAGCCCCAAGAGGAGGGGGCTGGTGCACAGTGCGAGGAAAGGGGACCCTCTGGAGCGGGTCGCTAGCTCTAGCCTCAGGGAAAACAGACTTGAGGGGTTGGGGTCTGTCTGTTCATCCCTGTCTCCCCCCTCCCTTGCTCCCCTCAAACCCTCACTTCATCTCCTGTGTCTCTCTCTCCCCTCGCCCTACTTCTGTCTGTCTCTCTTCATGTCTCTGTCCATTTCTCTCTGTGTCTCAGTTTCTCTGTCTCTAGAGCACTTCTCCCCTCTCCACCACCCCATCCTCCTTTCTCTTGGAGAGAAGTCTGCAGGTACCAGTTTCTCAGAGCCATGCCTCTGCACCGCCAGCACTGGGTCCTCTGCATGTCCTGTTTTAATTATGCAAAGCCCCATTTCCTTCCCCAGATCGCCCAGGCTCAGCCTCCAATGTGCTGGCAGGTGAGCTCGCCCAGCTCCTTCCTGTGCCACTAAGGTGAACTCGGACTGGATGTTGGTGCTGAGTTCTCAGCTCTGGGACATGCCTCTGCACCACCTCTCCATCCCAAGTGAGGCCCTGTAGGCTCGGCTCAGCAGGGATGCAGCTGCGAGATGGGTCCAAGTGTGGGAAGCCTCAGAGCCAAACATGCACACATGCAGGCACATGCAGGCACATACAGGCACACTGAACACACACACACACACACACACACACACGCACCAAATACACATGCACACATACTGCACAGACATACATACACACACCAGCACCTTCTCTTGTCTGTCCACTTTATCCCAGTCAACACAGAAGGTAAGTGAACCCCCGAGAGCCTGCCTTCAGGACACATGCCAACCTCCCGGGGTTGTGTTTTCTGAGCCACTCTGTTCTACTCCTGGGGACCCCTCACCTTTCCACCCATGTTTTCCATCAGAGCTTTTGCAGCATCTTCTGCACTTGAGCCTGGAGGGCCCAAAGTTTAAGGGGGCCACCTGCCCTCAAAACAACCTGGTAAGTGGTACCAGAACTATCTAATTAAAATGAGGAACCTCTGACTCCAGCCAGTTTGGTTGCAAAAAGTGCTGCAAAGCTCAGCTATGGGCGGGCATCTGGACTTGGAGATGCCCGGTGGTGACCAGGCAGTCGGGCACTTCCAGGGTATCACTGCTGTGCTCAGACCATCAGAGGGGTGGCCACCAGACACCGTGGGCTGGGAGGGGAGGGTCCCTGCCAGACAGAACCCTGTTCATCTCCTCAAGGTGCAAACATGCCCCATTCTCCACCAGCATTCCTCTGGCCGTGCACACACTGGGCCCTGCCCTGGCTCTGTGACCCTGGGCACTGCCTGCTGGGAGCCCACATGGACAGTTGGACAAACAGGAAGTGCTGTTTTCTGTGGAAGGCAGGTTTAGACTCTTTCTCACCCTCTCAACAGCNGAGGAACCTCTGACTCCAGCCAGTTTGGTTGCAAAAAGTGCTGCAAAGCTCAGCTATGGGCGGGCATCTGTACTTGGGGATGTCCGGTGGTGACCAGGCAGGCGGGCACTTCCCAGGTGACACTGCTGTGCTCAGGCCATCAGAGGGGTGGCCACCAGACACCGTGGGCTACGAGTGGAGGGTCCCTGCCAGACAGAACTCTGCTCACCTCGTCAAGGTGCAAACACGCCCCATTCTCCCCCAGCACTCCTCTGGCTGTGCACACACTGGGCCCTGCCCTGGCTCTGTGACCCTGGGCACTGCCCACTGGGAGCCCACATGGACAGTTGGACAAACAGGAAGTGCTGTTTTCTATGGAAGGCAGCTTTAGACTCTCTCACCTTCTTGACAGCTGTGGGGTTCTATGACGGCCACCCCACCTCCCCGGGAGAAAGGGCCACCACACAGCTCTTCCCCGAGGGTGTGGAGCAGACAGGGAACCGTGGACCCAGTCGCTCAGCCCTTCTAGGTGGTTCCCAGTGGGGAAGGCTGTGGGGGCCCCACAAGGAGGAGGCTTCTGCGTCTTTAGACCTCCTCCATCCACAGAGGGGCCCTTGGCCACTCTCCTTCCTATACCCCTTACAAATTAACTCGTGATGCCTCTCCCGGAAGCCCAGGCACCACTCATCTGCTTCTGTCTTTGTAAATTGGCCTGTTCTGGACATCTCTTATAAATGGNCGTAACAGGGTCAATAATGATAAACATTATGCGGATGATGACATATTTATGGCTTTTTGATGACAGGATATGTTAACACACTCTTAGAAAACAATGAAGTTTTCTCATCAAGCTTCCTAAAGCTGTTAATACTGCTCATCCAGGTTGTTCTAGTCATCAAAATATATCATGGGATAAGAAATTCAAAGCCAGGTCTATAGTAGGACACTTTGGTCACCAACAATGACAATCCAGCTTCAATAAACTTAAGCAAATAGAAGACCATATTTTCCCAGGCAACTGTGAAGTCCAGGGTACAAACAGCTTTGTAGTTTCCTGGATGGAAGACGGTCCTTGGGTCTGGCTATCTGCATCCCTTTTCTATTGCTGTATAACAAATTACTATACAATTTGAGTCATACAACTATCCCTTTGTAGGGAGGCACAGTTTTGTGGGTCAGAAGTCTGGCCACAGCATGACTGAGTTCTCTGCTCAGCATCTTCTAAGGCTAAACGCAAAATGTTTTCATTTGGACTGAGTTCTTGCCTAGGGTCTCTGGGGAGGATGTGCTTCAGATTGCCCGGGTTACAGGCAGAGTCACTGCTTATGGTTGGAAGCCTGAGCTTCCCCTTTCCTCCCTGGCTGTCCACAGGCGACTGCTATCAGCATCTTTCTGCTGCCCATGGTCCTCACCACATGGTCCCTTCCCTTCTCAAAGCCAACAGTGGAAAATCTCCCTAAAGTCAAATCTCCCTTACGCTCTGAGTCACTTGCTTTCTGTCTCCTGCCTCTAGAGCCAGATTGAAAGCGACCACATCCAACCAGATGGTAACGCTTGATTAACTCAGGGCCAACTGATCATTAATCCTAGTAATATCTCCAAAGCCCCTTTTGTCATGTAACATGACATAATTACGGGAATGAGTATCTTATCCACAAATTCTACCCACACTCAAGGGAAGGAAGTCATATAAGAGGAGGGGCCTTTGGGGCTCCCTACCTCATTCTCCATCTCCCACTTGGGAGTGCTGTCTAGACTGTCTATCCAGGGGTGGGGTGGGATGCAGGCCCCAAGGTCACCTTCTCCCAGGTATGCAGCCTTACTCAACAGAGGGTCTTCTTCCAGGTGTCCACAGACTTATCCTGCTGAGGACTTTGAGATGGGGCCAAGAAGACGTGAAACTAATAGTCAACCTCACGGCTTATTCAAAATGTAAGTTAAACAATGCTGAGATATAATTTGTATGTGTATGCATGCTCAGTCATGTGCTCTTTGTGAACCCATGAGCTCTAGCCCACCAGACTTCTCTGTCCATGGAATTTTCCAGGCGAGAATATTGGAGTAGGTTGCCATTTCCTGCTCCTGGACATCTTTCCAACTGAGGGATCAAACCTGAGTCTCTTGCATGCCCTGCATTGGTAGGTGAATCCTTTATCACTGCACCACCTGGAAAGCCCGAGATATAATTTAGTACCTATTAAGTCAATAGCATTTTTGAAATTTAAAAATACCTGAAACTTTTACCTAAACAATATATAAAGTGTATCGGCTCAAATAAGAAGTCAACAGGTGACGCAGAAAGAGGAAGACCCAGCAGATCAGCAAGGAAACCAAAGAGCCTCCCTGTCCATGGTCGGTCTTCTCTGGGGTCANTACCTATTAAGTCAATAGCATTTTTGAAATTTAAAAATACCTGAAACTTTTACCTAAACAATATATAAAGTGTATCGGCTCAAATAAGAAGTCAACAGGTGACGCAGAAAGAGGAAGACCCAGCAGATCAGCAAGGAAACCAAAGAGCCTCCCTGTCCATGGTCGGTCTTCTCTGGGGTCAGCCTTGGAATTCACAAGGTGGCTTCTGCTCAGGCAAACCCCACCCTCAGGTCTAGAGCCAATGTCTGCATCGTGCCATTCACAGGAAGAGAGAAAGCTAGCCTTTGCAGCTCTTGCAGATGACAACGTTCTTCTGTCCAGAGGCCCCAGGAAAGATTCTCAGCTCTGATTGGATCATGTGCCTGTTCTGTAGCTGATGACCGTGGTTGGTGGTGTCAGGCATTCAGGGCCTGTTTCTGCACTGACCGTGGGATCCAAGCCACCACTCGTCAGCTCCAAAGATGTTGCCTGCTGCGAGGAGCTGAGGCAGCCCACGAGGTGGGCACCATACAGGAAACCAGCATGATCTGCAGGACAGAAAGGCATTCCCCAAAGTGACTTAGAGTCTAGCAGAGCCCAGGACACCCTGAGCAGGTCCCCTGGGGGGAGGATGGCCAGTGACCGGTAGTGAGGACCCTTGGCGGACACGAGCCACG
>SJYX01000554.1:254091-276412 GCA_006410675.1 Oreotragus oreotragus | reverse complement strand
AGGAGATGGTGAACGTGACACCACTGGAAGGATCAGAGATTTTAAGCAAAATGTGGCATTGGAGCCCAAAGCTATGACACAGGTAACTTTTACAGGTAGAAAAAAGGAGTTGCATGAGAGGTAGCGACCTTCTCTTTTTTTATTGAATTGCACTTGATGTACAATATTACATTAGTTTCAGGTGTGCAACATAGTGATTAGATAATCTTGTACACCATAAAATGATCACCACGATAAATCTAGTTACCATCTATCACCATACAAAGTTATTGCAGTATTATTGACTGTATTCTGAATGTCAGAACAACACTTGAAAAGTATGAAAGTCTGAGGTACTTCCAGAAAATTGCAAGGGGGACATGGTGGCTGGGGAGTTAACCATGTTAGCTTTCCAGACTGCAGCACAACGTTATTTTTTATGTAAAAAACTGAGACTGTAGATTGCATGTTACTGAGTTTGCAAGCTCAGATTTCTGAATTCTAAATTATATAAGCCATGACAATAAAATTACATTTGTGAAAGCATTCAGCTCAGTGTGAGAATATACTAGCAACTCAATAACTATCAATTGATACTGAAAGTTTTAAAGCAGTATTAGCCTTTGCTAAGGTTTTGGTTTGATAATAAAATGTCAGTAATTTAGAACCAACATAGATTTATATATATATTTTTCTTATTGCATTCTAGCTGCAGTGTCTGCAGCTTAGTTTTGCCTTTGCTGTATTTATCTTTTTCTAGTCAGGATCCAGGCTAAAAGGGGCATGATGTGCACAGAGCATGGTGGGAAAGTGTCAGTGGACAAAAGATCAAGGACTCTAAAGCCTTTTTATTGGGTGTGGTGTATGTGACTTCATTATGTTCTGTTGGCTAATACGGGTCACATGACCAAGCCTGTCCATTATGGAACAAAGGAGGCACTGTAAGTCACATGGCACCGCTTAGGTATGTGGGCAAGTAACTAATTGAGAACAGTAATACTATCTGTTGCAATTATTCTCCTGTTCTGCCCCAGTGTAGGTTGAGTTTTGGGGTGTATGGAATATCAGGTGGGCAGAGTTACTTTACTGAAGTCTAATTTAGAAGCAAAGTCCTAGAATTTTGTATCAGTTCAGTTCAGTTGCTCAGTCGTGTCCAATTCTTTGCGACCCCATGGACTGCAGCATGCCAGACCTCCCTGTCCATCACCAACTCCCGGAGTTTACTCAAACTGATGTCCATTGAGTTGGTGATGCCATCCGACCATCTCATCCTCTGTCGTCCCCTTTTCCTCCCCTTTCCTGTCGTCAGTCTTTTCCAGCATCAGGGTCTTTTCAAATGAGTCTGTTCTTTGCATCAGGTAAAACCTAAGGAAATTTGTTGTCATAGTTCTTGGCCCAGTTCCAGAGACAGTTGTCTTGAAGTTGTATACAGTTTGGCTGGTTATACAGGCTGTAATGTGTTCACAAATTCAGAAAAGTATGAAGCCTATGAAAGATCCAGTTTGGGAATGTTTCTGTCACTTGGCAAAATTCTTCTAATAGAGATGTGAGTATCTTTAATACATTTTTATAGACTCAACCAAGAAGCATTTCTCATACTTGTCCAAGAGCTCAAAATACATACCTTCTCTGAGCTAGAAGCCCACAAGGCTATTCTCCGTTCTAAGCCTGAATAAAAACCGCTCTGGAGCATTTAATACTCCAATAGTGAAATTTATCTAGCAGTACTAAGCATTGTTCTCACTTTTGAAGAGTTTTCAGATTTCTGTCGTCCAGGCATTAAGGACAAATCCTCAATCTCTGTTTCTTTTCCAAGGATATAGGAGGGTCTGGACAGACTCTTCTTTTCAGAAGAGTCTCTCCTTCTTCAGTTCAGTTCAGTCGCTCAGTCATGTCCGACTCTTTGCAACCCCTTGAACTGCAGCACGCCAGGCCTCCCTGTCCATCACCAACTCCCAGAGTTCACCCAAACCTTAGTTTAGTACAAGGAAGCATTTACTGACATATGGACAGCATTTCAAAATCTTGGGATTAGCCTCTCATCCCACCCCATCCCTTGTTTGATACTGGATAGTGAAACTCAACCATCGACTTAGAACAATGAGTATCTTTCTGGTCTTAAATTAGCTGTTGCTCTTCCTGAGTTGCCATTCCTGAAATGCCATTTACAGCATGTGGCAAGAAGAAATTTAGGGGGGAACCTAATCACTCAAGAAGCAGACCTCTGTGTTTATTTTAAAAACTCTTCTGCAGAAATGAAGACTGCTTGCATCTGCTTTATAGCACCACAACATCCTTTTGGAATGCTTAGCGCCCATGAACTCTGTGTGAAACTGTTCTGGTTTCTCTGGTAATGTTAAGATTCTTTTGATGAAGTATAATATGAATAATTAAATAGCAGTGTCTGCTGCACCCCCTCCCTAACTTAGGGATTTGCAAGTTGATGTAATATTTCTATATCATACAGTAGATTTTAATTAAAATCAGAATGCTGTGTAAGATTGAGCAAATTGTGTTCCATTTGAAGAATTAAAGAATTACTCAGGCTTGCCAGCATGATCTAAAATTTTAATTCTAAACTGTGCTACAAATGCCAGATGCACAGGATTCTTACTGTCCATCAAATACCACCTGGAAGTATTTATCACAGCAGAAGGAGCAAGCCAGTAATATCTTTTCTGGAGGGAGACTTTTATTAAAATTGGCTTCCTTTGATAATGTCCACATTTATAATAAACGGACTCCATGAAAGGTCCTTAACTCTAATCAGGAATGCAGAACTGATTACAGTGTTTTCACTACCATATGAAAGATAAAACCCTCAAAAGATTTTGCTTCAGTGGTAAATCAACTCTTTATACACCAAAGAGAAACACAGAAGCAAGTAGACATTTGCTGAAATAGCCTATTTGTCATCAACCAACTCGAAAGAAAGAGTTCAAAAATATTTCCTCCTCCTGGAAGAATACCGGTTGATTTGGGCCATGTAGTCCTTTTTACAAGTTTAGGAAGAGAAGAGCGCCTAAGAGTTTGTCAGCAGAAACTCTTGGCTTTTCATGATTTTCATCTTCTGTATTTCAGTAGCAGTTTGAAATGATATCAGTGTTTGTATGGATTAAAAAAAAAAGAAAAAAAGGATCGCTGCCAAAATGATGTCTTGAACTTGGAAGGAAGTTTGATACTTTGTCTCCTGTCCTGAGAGTGGAGTCTACCTAATTCATAGCCTAAAACTGAGATTCTGACCTTATTTTTAAAAGGGTGTTTTTTTTTTTTAATAGTAAGAGAGAGGCAGAAGGGGTGAGTAAGAGGGCAATGTGACTGCAGAAACATGGTCAGAAAGGTGCAAGGTTGTTGTCTTTGAAGATGGCACACAGGGGAGTCAGGAACCACACAGGGGCTGTGCTCAGCCTCTGGAAGCTATGAAAGGCAAACGGATTCTCCTCTGGAGCCTCCAAAGAGAAACCCAGCTCTCCCTGCACATTGATTCTAGCCCAGTGAAACTCTCGTTGAAATTCTAACCTACAAAGCTTATAAGATAATAAATTTGTGTTGTTTTCATTCAGTAAGTTTTTGGTAATTTGTTACAGCAGCAATAGAAAACTCAAGAAGCTAATGATTTAGCTCAACAATTGATACGTACCTTTCTGCTTTCCACTCAGTGAAATGGGACTACAGCGATACTACTATTTCTAGTTCCTTCTTGCATGCAGGGACTTGGTTTCTTTACGTCCACTTGCCATATGTATTCTGCCTTCTACTTAATCTGTACAATAGATTTCTCCTCTGCCATCTCCTGTCCTTAACATTTTCTGTTCAACCATTACCTTTGGTTTGGTTCCACAGTTACTTTGTTTTCTTTGTGCAGGATATCACACAATCGGGTTGATTGAATTCACTGAGCTCCTCAGATGAACAGTATCATTATTATAAGGCCTTCCCCCCCCCACCCATTCCTTTTTTTGGCTTTACTCTTTCTAAAAATAGTTTGTTTATTTGGCTTCATTGGGTCTTAGTTCTTGGCACGCGAACTTTTAGTTGTGGCACATGGAATCTAGTTCCCTCATCAGGGACTGAACCCAGACCCCGTGAAACTGGGAGTTGGGAGTGTTCGCCCTAACCTCCAGTTCCATTCTTCTTCCTCTGCCTCATGCCCCAGTTCATGGTCTGTAGTCCTTCTAAGATGTATATCTTGTGTTGTCTTGCATTAAAAATATATGTAAATGTATCACAGATTAGGTCTCATCCTGGATCTTGCTTGCTTGACTCAAAATTGTATATTGCGATTTGTCTTAACAAATGTAGCTTTATTTTATTGCTTTCACTGCTCTATGGTATTTTGCTTTATGATTTTGGCAAATTTCATTTTCCATCCTACTTTGATGGACATTTAGTTTGTCTCCAACTTCTAGTTATTAGAAACAAGGGTGAAAAGCATGGAATTGCATACATTCAGGCATTTTCAGTTTTTCAGATGCTGCCGCTGTCTTTCACAGTCTTATCCACTTACTTCCCAGCAAACAGTGTGCAAGGATTTTTATTTCCAAAGCCTCCCATAGTATTCAGTTCAGTTCAGTCGCTCAGTCATGTTCTTTGTGACCCCATGAATCGCATCACGCCAGGCCTCCCTGTTCATCACCATCTCTCGGAGTTCACTCAGACTCACGTCCATCGAGTCCGTGATGCCATCCAGCCATCTCATCCTTGGTCATCCCCTTCTCCTCATGCTCTCAATCCCTCCCAGCATCAGAGTCTTTTCCAATGAGTCAACTCTTCACATGAGATGGCTAAAGTACCGGAGTTTCAGCTTTAGCATCATTGCTTCCAAAGAAATCCCAGGGTTGATCTCCTTCAGAATGGACTGGTTGGATCTCCTTGCAGTCCAAGGAACTCTCAAGAGCCTTCTCCAACACCACAGTTCAAAAGCATCAATTCTTTGGCACTCAGCTTTCTTCACAGTCCAACTTTCACATCCATACATGACCACAGGAAAAACCATAGCCTTGACTAGATGGACCTTAGTCGGCAAAGTAATGTCTCTGCTTTTGAATATACTATCTAGGTTGGTCATAACTTTTCTTCCAAGGAGTTTAAGTGTCTTCTAATTTCATGGCTGCACTCACCATCTGCAGTGATATTGGAGCCCCTCAAAATAAAGTCTGACACTGTTTCCACTGTTTCCCCATCTATTTCCCATGAAGTGATGGGACCGGATGCTATGATCTTCGTTTTCTGAATGTTGAAAGTGTTGTTTAAACTATGCTGCAGGAAGTGAGATTTAAGTATTTTCACTTCATTGATTATCACTGAGGTTTTGACCAAGTCTTGCTATACCTGTCACTTGTGTGTGTGTGTGTGTGTGTGTTTCCTGTGAAATGTGTGTTCACATTCTCAGCCCATCCTCCAGTATTGTGTTTTGCTGTTGTTGTTGATTTTTAGGATGTTTTTATGTAGTTTAACCCTTCTTAGTTTACACATTATAGTGGTCTTCTCAAGGCCTGGTAATTTTAGTTTGGTTGTGTCTGTGATGTTCTTCATTATAAAATACTGCTGATTTTAACATAGTTAAATCCATGAGTTTTTCTAGTACTTCATTTTTTCCTTCATATTTGTTTAAGAAATGTGCTCTTACCCTATTAACATCATAAAATTTTTATTCTGTAGTTTCTTCTATTCTTTCCAAGTTTCACTTTTTACACTAATAGGTTTCATCTATCTGAAATATTGTATGAGCAGGGATTTAATTTTCTTCCCAAATGATGAAATCCTTCTTCTGTACTATTTTTCAGAGTAAATTGTAGCGAACTAAGCCCTTCACTTGTTTCTATCAATCTTTTGGGTTTTTTTGTTCTCTTTTAATTACTATGACATTTCAAGTTCCCTTTGTTTGATTTTGATATTTTTGAGCTATTTTCAGACCTTCACTGGTATAATCATTTCTTACACTGCTAGTGTAAGGTACACTGGCAGTATGTCAAATGTCCCACAAAATGCAATTGGATTTTGTTTGCAATTGTGTTCAATTTTAGATTAACTAGATTCTCTAAATTAACCCACACATTATCTTTATAGTGTGGAGTCTTTGCCACATAAACATGGAATATCCTTACATTTATTAATGTGTCTTTTATGTCTTTTAATAAAGTTTCAGAATGCACTTCATAAATATTTTACACAATGCTAGTTACTTCCTTAGTATTTTAAAATAAATTCTATTGTTACTTTTTTCATTACATTTCCTCACTTACTTTTGCTGGTGGTGTTCACGAACTCTTCTGTTAGTTACAATGTCTTGATTCCCTAGTAGGAAAAGACCCAGACCTCAGTGGGATAATGCTGTCTCCAAAGAAATAGAATATTTCCTTTTGAAAAGCCTTACATGTTGGTTGGCCATCCTGGATAACTATATTCAAATTGGTGTGTATCACTCCTAAAAGTGTATAAACTGAGTGTTCTCTTTGTATGGTAATAGAATCTTATCTCCGTCTCTTCTCACTCTAGGCTGTAAGTAAATTGCTGACTCTGTAAGAGTCACTACCATTAAAAAATGATTGAGAGAGATACCCTGTTCTTATGTGGATTTGGGGAAAGTCTGATAAGACTCTTCCATAGGACTCCTTAGTTCAATAAGGTGACTTTTGCGAAAGAATGTTTATCACTGTTTTGACTTTTCATGATCCTCGTTAAATTTTCTACTTCTTGGGTCAATTTTGAATGTTCATTTTTTTAATCCATTTAACCTGTATTTTCAAATTTATTGTCAGATGAAAAAGAAGTGCTCTTTTATTTTCTGGAACACATGGGTTTTTTAAACTGTATTATCATTGGTTTCAAAGTTTATCATGGTCTGATCCAATAATACAGTTTTTATAATATCAGTTCTTTAAAATAGTTGAGAATTCTTTTATGATCTCTACATAGTCATGTTTTTAACATGTGTTTGATGCAAGTGCATTTTTCTCTCTTTTTTTTAACTTTTGTATTGAGATATAGCTGATTAACAACGTTGTACTATTAGGATGGTGCAAAAGTAATTGCAGTTTTGCATTGTTGAACTTTGCCAGTTGATATTGAAATACATTCTTAAATAAATGTGGTTATGTTATGCATCATTTTAATGCACATTTCTCACTTTGTACTTTGGCTAATGACTTCTTGCTATTTATTTTATATTTATTTTAGACAGAAATGATGTTAGCAGATTTGAGTGTTTTTTTTTAATTCGAGTTCAAAATGAGTCATAAAGCAGCAGAGATAACTCTCCACATGAACAACACATTTGGCCCAGGAACTGCTAATGAACATATGGTGCAGTGATGGGTCAAGAAGTTTTGCAAGGGAGATGAGCCCTGAAGATGAGGAGTGTAGTGTCAGCCATCAGAAGTTGACAATGACCAATTGAGAGCCATCATCGAGGCTGATCATCTTGCAACGAGCCAAGAGAAGTTGCTGAAGAATTCAACGTCGGCCGTTCTGTGGTCATGTGGCATTTCAGCCCAATTGGAAAGTTGAGAAAGCTTGATAAGTGGGTGCCACATGAGCTGGCGAGAATGAAAAAAGGACCATTGCTTTGAAGTGTTGTCTTTACTTATTCTGTGCAACGACGAAGAACTATTTCTCCATCAGATCATGATGTGCGAAGATAAGTGGACTTTATACGACAACGGATGGCAACCAGCTCAGTGGTTGAGAAGAAGCTCCAAAGCACTTCCCAAAACCAAACTTGCACCAAAAAAAAGGTCATGGTCACTGTTGGGTGATCTGCTGCCCATCTGACCCATTACAGCTTTCTGAATTCCAACGAAACCACTGCATCTGAAAAGTGTGCTCAGCAAATCGATGAGAGCAGAAAACTGGTGCCAGCCTTGGTCAACAGAAAGGGCTCGTCTGCATCCTCACCTGACCTCTCACTGGCCGACTAATCCTCCTTCACACATCTGGACAACGTTCTGCAGGGGAAAATGCTTCCACAGCCAGCAGGAGGCAGAAAATGCTTTCCAAGAGTTCATTGTATCTGAAGCATGGATTTTTATGCTACAGAAATAAATTCCCACATTTTTTCTCATGGGCAAAAATGTGTTGATTTTAATGGTTAATGGTTCCTATTTTGATTCATAAAGATGTGTTTGAGCCTAGTTATAATGATTTAAAAGTCATGGTCTGAAACCACAGTTACTTTTTCACTAACCTAATAGTTTCAGGTGAACAGCGAAGGAACTCAGCCATACATGTATATGTATCCATTCTCCCCCAAACTCTCCTCCCATCCAGGCTGCCACAAAATACTGAGCAGAGTTCAAGTGCACTTTCTATTGAGGTATAAAATTTCACTTTTAAAATCATATTGTTCAGATGTTATTGTTGGATATTTTTATCTGCATATCTCAAAGGTTTCTGAAAAGAGTGTATTAATATCTCAGAATTATAGTTTTTTCTGTATCCTTTTAATTTTTGCTCTATTTCAAAGCTATAAAATGGATTTTATGTATATGACACTTAAAATGATGTCTCATTGCATAACATGGGAGAGGGAAAAAGCTAATGTGTGGTCATAAAAAGGGTTGGATGATGGGGAAAATATGATAACGCCATCATTGGTTTAGTGTATGAGTGTATATCAGGCAGTATTGTTTATAAAAGATGTAATAGAATTAGCCTACCTTCAGAAACAGTTATTCTGGACAGCACTGATCCTGAAATTCATTTCAAAATCGTATTCATATGAATCATACTCATATTCAAAAGCATATTAAAAAGCAGAAACTTCAGTTTGTCAACAAGAGTCTGTCTAGCCAAAGCTATGGTTTTTCTAGTAGCTATGTACAGATGTGAGAGTTGGACCACAAAGAAAGTTGAGCACCGAAGAACTGAACTGTGGTGTTGAAGAAGACTCTTGAGAGTCCCTTGGACAGCAAGGAGATCAAACCAGTCAATCCTGAAGGAAATCAGTCCTGAATATTCATTGGAAGGACTGATGCTGAAGCTCTAATACTTTGGCCACCTGATGCGAAGAACCAACTCCTTGGAAAAGACCCTGATGCTGGGAAAGACTGAAGGCAGAAGAAGGGAACGACAAAGGATGAGATGGTTTGATGGCATCACTGACTCAATGGACATGAGTTTGAGCAAGCTCCAGGAGTTGGTGATGGACAGGGAGGCCTGGTGTGCTGCAGTCCATGGGTCACGAAGAGTTGTACATGACTGAGCAACTGAACGACAACAACAGTGTTGAACAGAAGGAGGAGAGTGACAGAAGTCTTACTGTCTCAGGGCAGGGTTAAAGAAGTACGACTGGAAGGCTAAGAATGTTGAGTATGGCTCTGAATCATCACAGACCCTCTGAAGAGGAGACAAGAGGTTTTTTTCCAAGTAATTGATAGTGGATGAAAAAATAGTCCTAGTGGTACAAGAAGATGCTTTCCATCTCTAGGCTGCAAAGCTACTCTTGGGAAAAAATCTCTTGCATCATTTATTTATTGAATAAAAGTAGTTAATAAGCTGTTGCAATAGTGAGCTTATCACTGAAGCGATTCTAATAGATGAAGTCTACACATGGGGCTGATAAGCTCCACAAATGCTAATCACGTTTCCTGTTTGACTGTTGAATCTTAACCCATTTTTAATACTAGGATTAATAGTAGTATAGAAAAGAGAGGGGAAAAAAACCTTCCCAGGTACTTACAGTCCAAATAGGAAAAAAAAAAAAGCTTTCTGAAATACTTGTAGTCCCAAGTACTTATAGTCGTTTGTGAAATTAATTTTACAAAGGAAAAGTTGCCAAGTGATACAGAAAGGCTGCTTTGACTCTGTCTTGATGCTAACATCAGTTTGTGTGCTATATCCTGGGAGAGCAGGATTGAATAAAGTGGAGGTGGAAGAGCTGCTGTTTGTAAAATCCAGATGGTACAGAATTCTTTTTAAAAGGGTGGGAATGTAACCGCCTTCCAAAGGATGAAAGTAAGCAAGTGCCACACGTATTTCTTCAAAAGCTAAATGTTCTCCCTTTTTCCGGTTTGATTTTTCTCAACTTAAAGCTTTTTGTCTTCTGCCAGGAGTCAGAAATCTTGGAAGGAGAAAACAAAAGTTGCAGTCGTCACTGCCAACAATCTGGTTAGCTGGACCAGGTGTGTCTGAGGCTCCACATTCCTGCCTGGGTAGCTGTGTAACTGGGATGCTCCTCTGCCATGGTACTGCTTCTAAGATTGTTTACTTCATTGTAATTCACTTCTGTAAAGTTTTTTAAATTGAGATTCCTCATATAGAAATCTTTTATGTTTTATTGCCTTGATGATGAGCGGAGATTAGCTTTGCATTTGCAAAATTAAATTACTTTCCCAAAGTATTTCTTAATTTTCATGCAGATGCCACTGAAAATTCCAAGAGAGTGAAAAGTTGTTAGCTGCACTTTAAATACCAGAAAATCTCTGTGTGGGAAGGGGAAAGGAAAAGGGTGAAATTACTTTTATTTTTAAATTGAACATAGGGGCGTTCGTTCTTCAGAATACACATCTGGAGAATAAGTACCTAAGGGGAAAATGCTCTCATAGTTCAAATTTTGAACGTTTTAGTGTCAAACTTTTGTATCACTATCATCTACTAAGGAAAAATAAAAGGAATTTTAAAATGAGGGGTGAACAGCTGTACTAATGTGAGAACAGCATCCTGGGCTCATTTCAAACTTGTTTCTGAGAATTCAGCTTCCCTCCAAATTTTATTGATGAGTTGGGATCTATTGTGATAGTACCACTCTGATGTCCTTCCAGTTCCATGTCCCTTTCTCATCTCCAGATCAGCATATCAGCAATTCCATGTTTTACCCCAATACATACTTTTAGGGGGAAGATAAATGTTTTCCTCTTTCCTCTTAGGTTCAGTTATTGAAACCTGTGAGTTAAATTGACACCTGATGAACTGATAAAAAGTTTATTTGTATGCACACAAGAGCCAACAAGAGAAATAGCTTGCTGGTTAAAAGGTTAAAGGGCAACTTTCGAGGGGAATGGAAGGGGGAGAAACGGCTTCCATGTGAAGGACAGATAGGGTTGTTTAGGAAAGATAAATGAGTTTTTAGGAGAAAAAAATGGGAAATAAATTGATGGTAATATTTGACTGTTATATATTATATACTCTAATATTATTATAGAAAAAACTGTTTTTCTTTTTTGTCTTCTTCAGGACCTTCCTGTTTTCTTCAGGGTCATAAAACTCTCCTTAAAAGGGGATTATGGTAGGTTTACTCTTGGTTTTTCTCCTTTGAGTAGAAGCTGCCCTGAAGAGGGAATTTAAGGCAGTCCTCGTTTCTAAAAAGTTTCTGTTTTTAGTCAGATAAGAGAACTCTGAAAAGGCTTCACTCTCCATATGTTGAATTTCAAATGTCTTCAGCTTAAAATAATCCTTATACCAACTCTGGAGTTCCAAGTGAGTGCCCACACTTTGAGGAATTCAGGTTTCTAAAGTTGACATTTCAAATGTGCTAAAGTTACTCTATGATCAATTACAGCATAAAATATAAAGAGAAAGAAAAGAGAAGTTATTCTTAATCTGCTGAAGCCTGAAAAGTTCTCCTAGGATATCTTCCTAAATGAATTAGATACATTAAATGGCAAAAAGAAACATTCATAATTAATAATCTTTAACAACTGATAATCTTTGATGATCTTTTTGATAATTTTTCTCAGTAAATTATCCACACAAATGGTTATTTAATGAGGTACCAAGTTCTGAATACCCCATTTCTCGTTAAACATTTGATCAGTCAGCAAACACTTAACATGATGGGTGACTGACACAGTATAATTTCCGAGTTTGATTGAACCTCTTGTCACTTGACATTTTCTTAAAAACATCTGGATCAATAACCTATGTGGGCAACATGAAGCTTTAAATAGATTATTTGTGTTATGGTGAGGATTCAATTATTGTGTACATTTAGAATTTTAGCCTTTTTTTGTCTCTTTTATGGGAAAATGAATAGATTCACTATTCATGCGATAATAAATGGATCTCAGAGTTTTGAAGGGTGAACTGTGTTCATTTATTCAGATTGGACTTATTATAGTGACCGTATTTCTAAATCAGAAGTAAAGATCAGTGGCAGAATGAATCAATATATGAAATTATCTTTGCATCTACTGAAGAAACAAACTTAATAGGTAAAGTAAAACCAAGTTCTGCTGGCATTTTGTACATTCATAGAGCAAAATTAATGGCTTTAGGTTTTGTAGTTTTGGTGGGGATTTTTTGGTACATATTTATCACAGAAAAACTAGAAATGACATCAAAATAAATCAGCTTTGTTTTCTTTTCCTTCATCGTTAAAGCTCATGTTATTCTGCGCTGGTAGAACTAACAACCTGAGGATCTCTAAGAAGCTATCAAATGTCTCACGCTGTTGCAAGCTTTGTGTTCTCAAGTGCTTTTCTGGGTGGAAGATTAAAGACCCTCTTAACCATCTTGATGCTGAGTTATTAGGGAGTGGTTTGTATAATTATGAGGCTTCCCTGGTGGCTCAGATGGTAAAGAATCTCCCTGAAATGTAGGAGACCCTGGTTTGATCCCTGGATCGGAAAGATCCTCTGGAAAAGGGAATGTCTGCCCACTCTAGGATTCACGCCTGGAGGATTCCATGGACAGAGGAGCCTGGCAGGCAACCAACAGTCCATGACTGAACTTCATAGTAAGAATACCATGTTTCAAGTGTCCATCGTTCTAGGGTCCAGTGGGCAAAGCGTCTAATTGATGTCTCAGCTTTTAAGGTTATATCCTGACTTATCCAGACACCTCTGTGTGTGCACACGTCATCTGTCTGATGTGTTTGCTGGTCTGTGGCCACAGAAACCAAACCACCTGCTTCCTATACTAGATTGTAAGCTCCATGAAGACATGGAGTCCTCCTGGGCCCATATTGCCAACAACCAGCAAGTCACACTACCTGAGCGTGCAGTACGTCCTCTCTTTCATTTGAGATAAATTAGCCACTCCAGTCGGAGAAGACAGTGGCACCCCACTCCAGTACTCTCGCCTGGAAAATCCCATGGACAGAGGAGCCTGGTAGGCTGCAGTCCATGGGGTCGCGAAGAGTCAGGCATGACAGAGCAACTTCACTTTCACTTTTCACTTTCATGCATTGGAGAAGGAAATGGCAACCCACTCCACTGTTCTTCCCTGGAGGATCCCAGGGATGGCGGAGCCTGGTGGGCTGCCATCTATGGGGTTGCGCAGAGTTGGACATGACTGAAGTGACTTAGCAGCAGCAGCAGCCATTCCAGTATTATTGGGCTTCCCTTCTGGCTCAGCTGGTAAAGAATCCACCTGCAATGAGGGAGACCTGGGTTTGATTCCTGGGTTGAGAAGATCCCCTGGAAAAGGGACAGGCTACACACTCCAGTATTCTGGCCTGGAGAATTCCATGGACTGTGCAGTACGTGGGGTCACAAAGAGACATGGCTGAGTGCCTTTCACTTTTTATAAGAATTATTAGGAGGAAAAAACCCAAGAATGTGACCTGTGACCATGATAGTTAAGGGGTAGTCATTGTGTCGATAGCATGAACACAGCTTATTCTCATTTGCTGCTAGGAAAAGAAAGAGTAGAAATAATGTAACATGCAGAAGCCAATATTTATGAAGATGATGTTTGTAAATTTTAAGCAAAGCTATGATTTATTGTCCTTTGAGGTTTTGAATTGTGACTTAAAATATCTACCTGTCTTTGCTCCATTCACTAGGCTATATTTTTGCTTAAACTGGATGAGGCAAGAATAACTGAAGAACAGAATGTGCTGACTATGTTTCTGATTCTTGGACATCTGGGGCTTTGTTGACCTGGGACAGATGTCGCCCCACAGGGTCAACCAGTTGCTAGAGACGGAAGGTGCCTCTCGTGTGTGAACAACCCACCCAGACCCTCCCCAGCCCCCATCTCTGTTGAGTTCTTAGGGCGTTCTCACACTGCAGACCACCAGCCACCCACCATAAAGACCCCAGGGCTGGGTACCGGACACCTAGGGGCAGCCTGTGTGTTCGGAACCCACTGGTGAGTCAATTAGCCAGTCCCAAACCTGGTTCCCCTGCCTGCCTTTTCCTTCCCACAGAAACCTCCATAGAGGTTCTTGCCCATATCTTCCCCTTGCCTCTCTTTCCTTGGGGGTCCCTCACCTTCCCCCGTACCCTCCTGCATTTGCTCTCCTGTGATCTGGCATGCCCCCACCTCTCAGGAACTGTGGACAACAAAGTACTTTTCTAAGGCAGTCACCCCCTGATCTGATGGCTTCACCATATACAAATAGTAATATTTTCAAATAATAATATTTAGAACAATGTGGGGCTTCCCCAGTAGCTCAGTGGTAAAGAATCTGCCTGCAGTGCAGGAGCTACAGGAGACACAGGTTTGACCCCTGGTTCAGGAAGATGCCCTGGAGAAGGGCATGGCCACCCATTCTAGTATTCTGGCCTGGAGAATCCCATGGAGAGAGAAGCCTGGTAGGCTATAGTCCATGGGATTGCGAAGAGTCGGACATGACTGAAGCCACTTAGCATGCACGACGCAAAACAATCTGAAGAGACAGATGGTGTTAACTTTGAGGCAAGGAGACTGAGCCTCCAAGCCGTGAAGCTAGCCAGCGTCCCTCTGCAGCTTCAGCGGCCAGGTGGGCTTGGTGCCACAGGCCACTCGCTCTAAAAGGGCGCCTTCCTGGAAGCTGCTCATCTTCTTTCTCTCGTTTTTGGTCTTTGTTTGACTTCCTACCCAGATGAGAAGACATCCTATGCTGTTACTAGCTAGGATCTTCTCAGGTCTCAGAATAATACAGCCTGTGACGTTTTTTCTTGATTTAGAATCCCATCAGTTGGATGGGATAACATGATAGGCTGTGCATATCTCTCTTTTTGGAAACTACTTGCTTATCTTCTGGCCGTGCTGGGTCTTCCTTGCTGCACACAGGCTGTCTCTGGCTGTGGCGAGCAGCGGCTGCTCTTCTCATTGTGGTGGCCCCTCCTGTGGTGGAGCGCGGGCTCTGGGGTGTCCTGGCTTCAGTAGTTGCTGCACGTGGGCTCAGTAGCCATGGTGCATGGACTCAGCTGCTCCGTGGCACTGAGCAGTGGGGTCCTCCTGGACTAGGGTTCTAACCGGTATCCCCTGAAATGCAAGGCGGACTCTTAACCACTGGATCAAGGCTGTGTAGTTCGGAGAGCAGACGGCTTTGACTTTGGAGAAGACAGTTAGACGTTCCAGAATCTCATTTAAACTAAGGGGTCCCTCACCCAACCACCTCCTGACACCTGGTAGAATTCTGAAATGTTAAATTGCACCTCTTTCCTTCACATCTGAGTTTGGAAACAGTTGAAGGATAGAAACAGGAGTCAGATGAGACAGAGGCCAAAATATATCTGTTCCTACAGATAAAACTTCCCACTGCAGATTGCTCGGACTCTGTCGTAGGCAGGCTTTCTTGCACTTCCCTCAGAGTTTGGCTGAGTGACCCAGCCTGGCACAAGCCACAGGATGAGTGGATCTCCTAAGATACAGCCCTGAAAAGGTGAGGGAAGGGGCGTCTAGCTCCCTGGATTTGAAGGAAGAGCGTGAGGACTAGGGATGAATGCCCACCACCATGTTTGTTTCAGCAAAACTGTTTTCCGAGTGGCACCAGGAAACCAACTGAATTCTGACTTTTCCAAACAAGAAATCATATGACTTCGGGAAAACATTTAGCTCATGGATTCCTCTGGTTCCCTTCATGTACAGAGCACATTTACAATGAGTACTCAGGGGACTCTTGAATACTAAGTAATAGACTATTTTCTCAATAAACACTAAATGATAGTTATAGTTACAATTAAGTTCTTTTCCAGGTTTTTTTCAGAATTAAGTTCCTTTCTATGACATGGTAGTTGTGAACTAAGAAAAAGAATAGCACTTCCCTTGTGAAATTGTTTTTGCAGTATTCATTTACATTCATAGAAGGATGGCATAAACTTACTAAAACTGTCATCTGTGGACAAAAAGAAGGGCCAGTCCATTCTCTGTCATGAGAGACACTCTGGAGAAGGGAACACAATTCATGTACATAGTAAACTTAATTTATTCATTTATACAGATAGATGGGCAGTCTTTATAGAGGGTTATAGCTTATTTCCTCATCATTTTTTTTTTTTGCAGTATACACTTACTAAAGGACTTGTATGAATAAATTAATAGTTTTCCATTGGCTTTTATTGAAATCTCATGCTAAAAGTTGGGCTTCCCAGTGGTGCTAGTGGTAAAGAACTCGCCTGCCAATGCCGGAGACAGAAGAGCTGAAGGTTAGACCCCAGGGTTGGGAAGATCCCCTGGAGGAGGGCATGGCACCCCAGTCCAGTATTCTTGCCTGAAGGATCCCATGGACAGAGGAGCCTGGCGGGTTACAGTCTAAGTGACTTAACATGCACGTATACTGAGAGTTAGCATTTTTGAGGCAGCGCTTTGGGCCAGGCCTTTGCTACGGGGTCTCGGGGAGCAGGCAGGTGTCTCTGTTGCCCGTGAGGTCCCTGGCAGCTGAGGGACTTGTCCCTGGTCATATGGCTTAGGTGGCAATTAATGGCTTGGATGGTAAAGAATCCGCCCATAGCGCAGGAGACCACGGTTTGATCCCTCGGTCAGGAAGATCCCCTGGAGGAGGAAATGGCAGCCCACTCCAGTATTCTTGCCTGTAGAATTTCATGAACAGAGGAGCCTGGCGGGCTACAGTCGATGGAGTCACAAAGATTTGTACACGGCTGAGTGACTGACACTCATACACAGCAGAATGGAGGTCAGCCCTGACATTGTGCTGAAGCTAAGAGCCAACCCTTGACTGAAATTCAGGTCCCAGTCTTATGTTTCTAACTCTTGTTACAAGCTTCTGTCGTGCAGTACTTCTTCTTTACACAAGTTAGGTCTGTCTCATGACTTGCTATTTAGATTTTTATTTCATTTCTTTTCAATGGATAGTTCAAAAGTTAAGCCTTTTCTCCCAGGACTAGATCTCAGAGATCTTTAGAAATCAGAGTTTCTAAAAAGTGCCACATCATCAAGCCCACCTTCAGGACACTTGCTTTTCACACTGAGAATCCTCCTGAAATTGGCAGAAAAGAAACCCGCAGCTTCTGTTTGGTGTAAAGGTCCCATGATGGCTTAAATCAGTTGTAAGATCACTTCTTAGGGGTACTTCTCCAAGCTAAGCAGATGGCAACTTTAACTGGTCAGAGAAGCATCACTGCTTACTGATTACTTTATTCCTCCACGAATCATCTTTTCAGACATCCAAGGGGAGAGAGAGGCCCGATACTCTAACTCAGAGGACTCCAAAATGTTCTACCCAAGAACTGGTTCCTCTTCTCAGGCTCCACTGGGTTTAACAAGCACCACACAGGAAGCCTGCCCACTGAAAACACTTGTTAACGTACATTGGCTGCAGTCCTACTGACAAAATTTCTGATGTTATTTAAAATTCTAGTTAATTCCAGGTGGTTATTTCCACGCTGAGTGGAATGGGGTATCGTAACACATGCTCCTCAAACGCTTAATAGCCAGCTTGTCGGTGGCTCCATTTCTCTCACATTCTCCCTGGTAAATGAGAAATAAGCCATGTCGTCAGCATCATCCTGTCTGCCACCTGCCGCCATCGTGGATGGAGGAACCCGGTGGATCATGCTCTAGCTGAGCACACTGTATTCAGCACCTGAGCATCTGTGGCCGTTACCACCATCTACCCAGCGCCTGACTCCGGTTCACGCACAGTCTGTGTGGATGTGCGTACAGGTGCACTGTTAGTGCAGTTAGGCATACACAGAGGAATCCCTAGTCTAGTTAAGGCTTGCTCTGATTTTTAGAGAAAATGCTTTGAAGAGAAAGAAATACATACATATTTAAGCTGTTATTCTGTCTCTTTCTGAGCTCACAGAAAAATGGTGATCACAAAAATATAAAATGTCACAACAGAGCATAAATTGGCTTCCTGTGACTTCTTGGAGAAAGTATAGCTATCTAAATATTCTTTGCACTACCTTGGGGGTCCACTTGCTAAGACTCCTTGATCCCAGTGCAGGGGGGCCCAGGTTCGATATCTGAACCACCAGGGAAGCCCGTATCTTTGAATCTTGTATCTTTCATAATTTATTGATTGATATTGTCATTTTTTGATTATCAACTCTCTGTCATTTCCATGTCTCTGTGGCATTATTAGTAATGAAATATATAAAATAATAATAGCAAGAATAATGACAATGGACCATATTTCCTCAGCACTTAGTGTCTGCTGAATCCTTCTTTAGCAACTTGCATATCTTAACCTCGCTTAATCCCTAAACCCCTTTATAAACAGACACTTCTTCTAGTCTTGCTTTCCAGACTTGGAAGCTAAATTTAAAGAGGCAGCAGGCCTAGTATCATTTAAACATGGAGTGACCAGGGGCAGGAATTGAGCCTGGATGTGTTTGATATCCTAATCCATACTCTCAACCACTCACTCTGTGTTTCCTAAGTCTCAGTTTGGTGGTTTAGTTGCCATGTCATGTCCAATTCTTGCAACCCCACGGACTGTAGCCCACCAGGATCCTCCGTCCATGGGATTCTCCAGGCAAGAACACTGGAATGAGTTGCCATGCCCTCCTCCAAGGGATCTTCTCAACCCAGAAATTGAACCCACATCTCCTGCATTGCAGACAGATTCTGTTCTGACTGAGCTACAAGGGAAACCCCAAGTCTCAGTTTACCCAACCAAAAAACAGAGGTGTGTTGCATTAACATAAGGAATAACTGAAAAGTTACCAAAAAACTAAAGAGCTGACCACAGTGTTTGAGACACATGATAGCTTATGGACTACTAGGTCATGTTTCATTTGGAAATTTGATTTTTTTTTAAATTACATTAAGTTCAACTTTTTAGTGCACAGTTCTATGAGGTGTCTTCATAGTTTCATTGAAAAATAATTGACATACATCACTGTATAAGTTTAAGGGGTACAGCATGATGGCTAGATTTACAATACATACATTGTGAAATGAGTTTCTTTCTTTTCTTAAAAAAAATTTGGTCACACTGCGTGTTCTGTGGGATCCTGGTTCCTCACCAGAGACTGACCCCACACCCTCGGCAGTGAAAGCACAGATCCCAACCACAGGAACAACAGAGAATTTCCAAATATGAGTTTCTTTTTCATATTAGTTTTCTCATGTATGATGTTTAGTGTTAGTATTAATAATACATATACTACAGTCTTTTGTATCATAAGAAAATACTGATGTAGGTACTGACATATGATTTATTTTATAAACATGATATAAACTCTTATTGGTAAATAATAGTGCATGACTGTAAATGTCTTTTCTTTCTGATTTTCTTAATAGTATTTTCTCTAGCTTACTTGAGTGTAAAACTGTAGTAAGTAACACGTATAACAAGCAATACTTGTGTCAGTAAACCGTTCATCGATAAAGGCCTCTAGTCAATATTAGTCTATTGGTCACTCAGTTTAGGGGGAGTCAAAACAAAGGCAGATAAGCAACTGCATGGGGGTTGGCACCCCTAGCCACACATTGATCAAGGGTCAATTGTATTCCCAGAAATGGAATTGCTGGATTGTATGGTAGTTCTATTCTTAATTTTTTGAGCATCCTTTACAGAGTTTTCCATATTGGTGTATCTCTCGTCTTTTTGATGATGGCCATAAAAATGGATATTGCTCTAAGTGACAGGAAACACGAATATGATCCATTTAGTAAATGGAAGTTTTGTTGCTGTTTAGTCGCTAAGTCATGTCTGACTCTTTTGCAACCTCATGGACTGCTCCTCTGACCATGGGATTTCCTAGGCAAAAATAGTGGAGTGGGTTGCCATTTCCTTCTCCAGGGAATCTTCCTGACCCAGGGATCAAACCCTCATCTCCTCCATTGAAGGTCAGTTCTTTACTGCTGAGCCACTGGGGAAGCCCCCCTAAGTAGAGCTTTACTTTTCTTATTAAACGAAAGGTCCAGAGAAAAGCAATTATGATTCAGTCATGTAGAAGCTGACTTTTGTGTGATTTGTTTGCTAGTACGTTTGCAAAGTAGGTGCTGCTACTGCAGCTATTAGATCTGCCCTCAGAGATGAAAGAATAGGGGAGAAGGCCACCAACTTCATCTTTCCCTCTTATCAGGAAACTGGGCCATAGTTCTTTATCCCATGGGAAAGAACTATGTCCCTGTCCGCTGCTTGCTGTTAGGGAGAAAATACATTTTGATGCTTTATATTTTTCCACTCTCTGTTGTTGAGTCAGAAGGATGAAAGGGATTGGTGATGTCTATTTTTTTTCAGCATAGCATCAGTGTCTTCCACAGTCACACCTTTCCTGCTTTTAAAATTCCTTCTGGGGCTTCCCTGGTGGTCCAATGATGGAGACTCCATGCTTGCACTGCAGGGGGCACAGGTTCAATCCCTGGTCAAGGCCAATTTTTTTTTTGGTTTGTTAAACAAAATTCCTTCTAATGTGAAGTGATTTTCAGCTGAGAAAATATAAGAAATTATGTGTATAGGTAGGAGAAGATCCAGACAGGAAACATAGCCCCTTCTCTAGCCAGACTGATGTTTGGCAAGAAAGTGAGCCGAACCAGCAGTGACACTTGGCTGTTTGATCTTTCACATTTCAAGCCATGAATTTGATAACTAGGATATGGAAAAGAGCACAGTGATAATTCATAGAATATCTATTAGGTACGTAGGACCGAGGATATGACAGATGAGGGACATGGAGAAAGGTTATCATGTCCTTTCAGCTGTATTAAAGTAGAACCTAAATAGGTAGAACCTACAATTTCATTGTATCCTGCAGGCATTTGCTGAGTATAGAGTGTGAAAAGCCAGATGAGTTCTCACCCTAGAATGGAAAGGGGAATTTATATTTTGTCCTATAGATGATACTACCTATAGATGGTGTCCTGTAGATGTCCTGTAGATAGAGTCCAGTTGTGGGAGTGATGTTGCTTTGAAGTTGCATCAGAGAATGACCAGTATCCCACAGTTAGCTCTGTATTTGACACAAGTTAATAAACTGTAATTTCTTCCTACAAAATTCTTATAAACGTGGGAGGATAATTTTGCTGAACTACAAGACAGAAGACGAATATGATAAAGGAGCATAATAATGGCCCAATAGTGCTTATTCAGTCCCTAGTGTGATTAATTCTGAGGCTTTACAGGGGAAATGTTATTTTTAACTGGAGAAGATTAGCATGTTTGGCAAGTAGAAAATATGAGCGAAGGTGTGGCTGGGGAGGACACAAGATCTATTAAATGAAGTAGAATGCTGTGGCTTGAATTCAGGGGAAATAGAAAAGATAATTTGGAATCAGAATTTGGGAGATAACAAATGACTTGCTAACTTTAAAAGTCAGGTTTTTCTTCTGGCAATGATAGTTATCAAAGATTTTATTATTTGAGATGAAGTTAGAAATCATGATCAGTGTAGATTTTAGAGACCTAAATTAGTCATAGTGAAAAAAAAAAAAACAGTGGAAGAGCTGAGAGTTTAGAGGGAGAATGACAGGTGGAGATTGTTAAAAATAATACCGGCAAGAGAAACAGGACAGACGAGGGTGAGGAATACAACTGGAGTTTCAGGTGGAAACCTCATATTATAAATCATAAAATTGAAGATAAAAAGATACAGTGAACAAAAGAGTCCAAAATGCAGTACATGGAAGCAATCTCAAAAACAACAGAATGATCTCTGTTCATTTCCAAGGCAAGCCATTCAATATCACAGTAATCCAAGTCTATGCTTCAACTAGTAATGCTGAAGTTGAACAGTTCTATGAAGACCGACAAGACTTTCTAGAACTAATACCCAGAAAAGATGTCCTTTTCATTATAGGGGACTAGAATGCAAAAGTAAGAAGTCAAGAAATACCTTGGATTAACAGGCAAATTTGCCCTTGGAGTACAGAATGAAGCAAGGCAAAGGCTAATAGAATTTTACCAAGAGAACACACTGGTCATAGCAAACACCCTCTTCCAACAACACAAGAGAAGACTCTGCACATGGACATCACCAGATGGTCAACACCGAAATCAGATTGATTATAGTCTTTGCAGCCAAAGATGGAGACCTCTATACAGTCAGCAGCATAAACAAGATTGGGAGCTAAATCAAATCCCTTATGATTATACAGTGGAAGTGACAAATAGATTTAAGGGATTAGATCTGATAGAGTGCCTGAAGGACTATGGACAGAGGTTCGTGACATTGTACAGGAAGCAGGGTTCCAGACCATCCCCAAGGAAAAGAAATGCAAAAAGCGCAAAACGGTTGTCTGAGGAGGTCATATAAATAGCTGTGAAAAGAAAAGTGAAAGG
>SJYX01000554.1:219818-253719 GCA_006410675.1 Oreotragus oreotragus | reverse complement strand
GGAAAGGAGTATGTCAAGGCTGTATGTTGTCACCCTGCTTATTTAACTTATATACAGAGTACATCATGAGAAATGTTGGGCTGGATGAAGCACAAGCTGGAATCAAAAGATTGCTGGAGGAAATATCAATAACCTCATACATGCAAATGATACCACCCTTATGGCAGAAAGTGAAGAGGAACTAAAATGCCTCTTCATGAAAGTGAAAGGGGACAGTGCAAAAAGCTGGCTTAAAGCTCAACATTCAGAAAACTAAGATCCTGGCATCCAGTCCCATCACTTCATGGGAAATAGATGGGGAAACAGTGGAAACAGTAGCAGACTTTATTTTTTGGGTCTCCAAAATCACTGTAGATGGTGACTGCAGCCATGAAATTAAAAGATGCTTGCTCCATGGAAGAAAAGCTTTGACAAACCTAGACAGCCTATTAAAAAGCAGAGACGTTACTTAGCGAATAATGTCCGACAAGGCAAAGCTATGGTTTTTCCAGTAGTCATGTGTGGATGTGATAGTTGGACTATAAGGAAAGCTGAGCACTGAAGAATTGATGCTTTTGAACTGTGGTATTGGAGAAGACTCTTGAGAGTTCCTTGGAGTGCAAGAAGATCCAACCAGTCCATCCTAAAGGAAATCAGTCCTGGGTGTTCATTGGAGGGACTGATGCTGAAACTGAAACTCCAATACTTTGGCCACCTGATGCGAAGAACTGACTCATTTGAAAAGACCTTGATGCTGAGAAAGATTGAAGGCAGAAGGAGAAGGGAATGACAGAGGATGAGATAGTTGAATGGCATCACCGACTCAATGGACATGAGTTTGAGTGAATTCCGGGAGTTGGCGACGGACAGGGAGGCCTGGCATGCTGCAGTCCATGGGGTTGCAGAGTTGAACATGACTGAGCGACTGAACTGAACTGAACAGAGTCTTAGGTCCACTTAACAGAATATCATCCAGATTCCTACTATGTACAGCGCTTAATGTTATTAGCCTTAAAAATGAGACTTATGTGTTTACCTTTTCCACATGGGGATTAAAAAGTGTATGAATAACTTCCAATAATAGTGGAGCAGCCTCCATTAAACTAACACTCTGTCAAATTGCAGTTAAAACTGTGGACAACATGACGAAGTCATATACGAGTACACTGGAAAGGGACCAAAGATAGTCAGAAGGTGGAGGGTAAATGGTCTTTGAGAAAAGGGAAATGACTCCAATATAATTTGTTCTACCAGTTTTGTTTTGCACAGGACCAAGGCCTCAAGAAGGAAAAAACACCATCTTAACTGGTTTATAGAGAAATGGAGTTAGGGCTTCCTAGGTGCTAGAATGTGAGATGAGAACTCCCACCAAAAAAGAAGTCATAGAAAGGAAACCCCACAAATCCTCATCCTACTCTTGCACTGGACATGTACCGTAGTGGTGTCATAGTGGCCATATTGCAAAGCAATAGCAGGAACCCTGAAAGAATGGAGTGAGATCTTCACTGCTGTTGGTCTCAGGGAGACACAGGTTCAAGTTTGGGTCCATCCATGTTAACTGTTTGATAAAATAAAGAGCAAGACTTCAAAGAAGGATAAGAGATTCCAGAGTCTGTATAACAGTCATACACAGTATCTTGAATACTATAAATCAGACCTATAAAGAAATAAGAAACTGTTTCCATTGTTTCCCCATCTATTTGCCATGAAGTGATGGGATCAGATGCCATGATTTTCGTTTTTTGAAACGTTGAGTTTTAAGCCAACTTTTTCACTCACCTCTTTCACCCTCATCAAGAAACTATTTTTTTTCTTTGCTTCCTGCCGTAAGGGTGGTGTCATGTGCGTATCTGAGGTTATTGATATTTCTCCTGGCAGTCTTGATTCCAGCTTGTGCTTCATCCAGCCCAGCATTTTGCATGATGTACTTTGCAAGTGGGTTAAATAATTAGAGTGAAAACATACAGCCTTGCCATACTCCTTTCTCAATTTGGAACCAGTTGGTTGTTTCATGTCCAGTTTTAACTGTTGCTTGTTGACCTGCATACAGATTTCTCAGGAGGTAGGTAAAGTGGTCTGGTATTCCCATCTCTAAGAATTTTTCACAGACTGTTGTGATCGATGCAGTAAAAGGCTTTAGCATAGTGAATGAAGTAGATGTTTTTCTGGAAGTCTCTTGCATTTTCTATGTTCCAGAGGATGTTGGCAATTTGATCTCTGGTTCCTCTGCCTTTGCTAAAACCAGCTTGAACATCTGGAAGTTCATGGTCCACATACTGTTGAAGCCTGGCTTGGAGAATTTTGAGTACTACTTTTACTCGTGTGTGAGACGCATGCAATTGTGCAGTAGTCTGAGCATTCTTTGGCATTGCCTTTCTTTGGAATTGGAATGAAAATGGACCTTTTCCAGTCCTGTGGCCCCTGCTGAGTTTTCCAAATTTGCTCGCATATTGAGAGCAGCACTTTCACGGCAACATCTTTTAGGATTTGAAAGAGCCCAACTGGAATTCCATCACCTGCACTAGCCTTGTTTGTAGTGCTGCTTCCTAAGGCCCACTTACTTCTCACTCCAGGATCTCAGGCTCTGCGTGAGTGATTTCATCATTGTAGTTATCTGGGTCGTGAAGGTCTTTTTTGTATAGTTCTTCTGTGTATTGTTGCCATCTCTTAATATCTTCTGCTTCTGTTAGATCCATACTGTTTCTTGTCCTTTATTGTGCCCGTCTTTGTATGAAATATTCCCTTGTTATCTCTAATTTTCTTGAAGAGATCTCTAGACTTTTCCATTCTGTTGTTTTCCTGTATTTCTTTGCATTGATCTCTGAGGAAGGCTTTCTTATTTCTCCTTAGTATTCTTTGGAACTCTGTAGTCAGATGGATATATCTTTCCTTTTCTCCTTTGATAATGTGACCCAAAATCAAAAGGAAAAACACAGCATCCCTCGCTTTTTGAAAGTTCGCTTTATGCCACTTGACTTTTATCAAAGACCTACGTTAACACCCATATTCGCTCACAGGAGGAAATCCGAGGAGGATTTCTATTTTTAATAAAGGAGAACAAAAGCGAAACTAGGAAAAGAGCATTCAGTGTTGATTTGTTGGTTTTGCAGTGAGCTGTTTTAGAGGCAGCCCTCCCTAAGCAGGAAGAGTGGCGCCACCAAATTCGTCCCCCAGGAACTTCACACAATGGGATTTAGCTTTTTTTTTCTTTCTATTTTATTGAGGTTCATTTGACATATAGCACAGTGTAAGTTTAAGGTGACCAGTATTATGATTTGACCTACATACATCATGAAGTGATTACTGAAATAAATTTTGTGAACCTCTGTCATCTTATACAGATATAAAATTAAAGAAATATATTTCTTTCTTGAGAGCTCTTAGAATTCACTGTGTTAACAACTTTCGTATGTAGCATGTAGCAGTGTCAATTATATTTATCATGTTGTGCATTACATCCTTAGTACTTTCTTATCTTATAACTGGAAGTTTGTACCCTTCGACCACCTTCATCCAGCCATCCCTCCCTCCACCCTCTGTCCTTAGTAACCTCAAATTTGATCTCCTTTTCTATGAGTTTGTTTGCTACTGAAGTATAGTTGACCTACAACATTGTTTTAGTTCCTGTAGTAACACATAGTGATTCAGTATTTCTGTACATTTCAAAGTGAGTACCAGGATAAGTTCAGTTACAATATGTCATCATACAAAGATGTTAACATAGTTACTGACTATATTCCCCACACTGTACGTTTTATACCTGACTCATTTATTTTGTACCTTTTGATCTGCCTCACCCATTTCCTCCTCCAAAGCCCCTCCTCTCCGGCAATCTCCTGTTTGTTGTCTGTATCTATTAGTCTGTTTCTGTGTTGTTATGTTTATTCATGTGTTTTTTAGATTTCACATATAAGTGAAATCATATGGTGTTTATTTTTCTGTGTGACTTATGTACCTTTTAAGTCCATCCACATTGTCAAAATGGCAAAATTTCATTCTTTTTATTGGATGAGTAATATTCCAATGTGTAGGTAAACCACATTTTATTCATCCATTCATATACTTATGGACACTTACGTTGCTTCCATATCTTGGCTATTATAAATGATGCTGCAATAAACATAGAGCATATATTGTTTTCTGATTAGTGTTTTCATTTTCTTTGGAAAAATACTGAGAAGTAGAATTGCCAGATAATATGGTAGTTCCATTTTTAAGTTTTTGAGGAATCTCCATACTGTTTTCAATAGTGGTTGCACCAGTTTACATTCCCAACAACAGTGCAGGAAGGTTCCTTTTCCCCATGTTCTTGTCAATACTTTTTTCTTTTGTCTTTTTGGTAACAGCCGTTCTGACATGTGTGGTGGCTTCTCACAGTGGCTGTGGTTTGTGCTTCCCTGGCGACTAGTCATGTTGAGCATCTTTCCAGGTGCCCGTTGGCCATCTGTCATCTTTGGGATAATGTCTGTTTCATGTTCCTGCCCATTTTTTGTTGGTGTTGTGTTCTTCGTGTATTTGTATGTTAGCCCTTTATAGGACGTATCATTTGCAGATGTTTTCTTGCATTCAGTCAGCTGCCTTTTCATTTTGTTGGTAGTGTCCTTCCCTGTGCAAAAACNCTCTGCGTGAGTGATTTCATCATTGTAGTTATCTGGGTCGTGAAGGTCTTTTTTGTATAGTTCTTCTGTGTATTGTTGCCATCTCTTAATATCTTCTGCTTCTGTTAGATCCATACTGTTTCTTGTCCTTTATTGTGCCCGTCTTTGTATGAAATATTCCCTTGTTATCTCTAATTTTCTTGAAGAGATCTCTAGACTTTTCCATTCTGTTGTTTTCCTGTATTTCTTTGCATTGATCTCTGAGGAAGGCTTTCTTATTTCTCCTTAGTATTCTTTGGAACTCTGTAGTCAGATGGATATATCTTTCCTTTTCTCCTTTGATAATGTGACCCAAAATCAAAAGGAAAAACACAGCATCCCTCGCTTTTTGAAAGTTCGCTTTATGCCACTTGACTTTTATCAAAGACCTACGTTAACACCCATATTCGCTCACAGGAGGAAATCCGAGGAGGATTTCTATTTTTAATAAAGGAGAACAAAAGCGAAACTAGGAAAAGAGCATTCAGTGTTGATTTGTTGGTTTTGCAGTGAGCTGTTTTAGAGGCAGCCCTCCCTAAGCAGGAAGAGTGGCGCCACCAAATTCGTCCCCCAGGAACTTCACACAATGGGATTTAGCTTTTTTTTTCTTTCTGTTTTATTGAGGTTCATTTGACATATAGCACAGTGTAAGTTTAAGGTGACCAGTATTATGATTTGACCTACATACATCATGAAGTGATTACTGAAATAAATTTTGTGAACCTCTGTCATCTTATACAGATATAAAATTAAAGAAATATATTTCTTTCTTG
The DNA here is from genome assembly GCA_006410675.1 of Oreotragus oreotragus. Classification (NCBI taxonomy): domain Eukaryota; kingdom Metazoa; phylum Chordata; class Mammalia; order Artiodactyla; family Bovidae; genus Oreotragus; species Oreotragus oreotragus. The sequence goes on along the minus strand of SJYX01000554.1, from coordinate 248,330 downwards.
AGAGCTCTTAGAATTCACTGTGTTAACAACTTTCGTACGTAGCATGTAGCAGTGTCAATTATATTTATCATGTTGTGCATTACATCCTTAGTACTTTCTTATCTTATAACTGGAAGTTTGTACCCTTCGACCACCTTCATCCAGCCATCCCTCTCTCCACCCTCTGTCCTTAGTAACCTCAAATTTGATCTCCTTTTCTATGAGTTTGTTTGCTACTGAAGTATAGTTGACCTACAACATTGTTTTAGTTCCTGTAGTAACACATAGTGATTCAGTATTTCTGTACATTTCAAAGTGAGTACCAGGATAAGTTCAGTTACAATATGTCATCATACAAAGATGTTAACATAGTTACTGACTATATTCCCCACACTGTACGTTTTATACCTGACTCATTTATTTTGTACCTTTTGATCTGCCTCACCCATTTCCTCCTCCAAAGCCCCTCCTCTCCGGCAATCTCCTGTTTGTTGTCTGTATCTATTAGTCTGTTTCTGTGTTGTTATGTTTATTCATGTGTTTTTTAGATTTCACATATAAGTGAAATCATATGGTGTTTATTTTTCTGTGTGACTTATGTACCTTTTAAGTCCATCCACATTGTCAAAATGGCAAAATTTCATTCTTTTTATTGGATGAGTAATATTCCAATGTGTAGGTAAACCACATTTTATTCATCCATTCATATACTTATGGACACTTACCTTGCTTCCATATCTTGGCTATTATAAATGATGCTGCAATAAACATAGAGCATATATTGTTTTCTGATTAGTGTTTTCATTTTCTTTGGAAAAATACTGAGAAGTAGAATTGCCAGATCATATGGTAGTTCCATTTTTAAGTTTTTGAGGAATCTCCATACTGTTTTCAATAGTGGTTGCACCAGTTTACATTCCCAACAACAGTGCAGGAAGGTTCCTTTTCCCCATGTTCTTGTCAATACTTTTTTCTTTTGTCTTTTTGGTAACAGCCGTTCTGACATGTGTGGTGGCTTCTCACAGTGGCTGTGGTTTGTGCTTCCCTGGCGACTAGTCATGTTGAGCATCTTTCCAGGTGCCCGTTGGCCATCTGTCATCTTTGGGATAATGTCTGTTTCATGTTCCTGCCCATTTTTTGTTGGTGTTGTGTTCTTCGTGTATTTGTATGTTAGCCCTTTATAGGACGTTTCATTTGCAGATGTTTTCTTGCATTCAGTCAGCTGCCTTTTCATTTTGTTGGTAGTGTCCTTCCCTGTGCAAAAACGTTTTAATTTGATGTAGTCCCATTTGTTAATTTTTGCTTTTATTTCCCTTATCTGAGGAGATGTATCCAAAAAAAAAAAAAATTGTTAAGACTGATGACAAAGCACATAACTGCTTTAGCTTTGAATTGTGTCTGTATCTGTGCTTTATCTCAATTTATTCTGTGTACACATTAGTAAGATGTATTCTAAGGTAATTGCGTTTTTGCTTTGTGCCTTTTAAGTTTGTGAAATGTTTCATAGGAATGGTCTACTTTTGGGTAGCGGGAGGAGCCTGTTGTGCATAAATACTCAACTGAGGATAACTCAGGAATTGTGATCAACATACAAGAACCTTATGTTTTAAATTTAAATTTTTACTTTTAATTTTTTATTTATTTATTTATTTTTTTTAATTTTTTTTTTATTTTTTGTATTTATTTATTTTTTTACACGAACTCCCAAACATGAACCCCCCTCCCACCCCACCCCCCACATCTTCCCTCCAGATCATCCCCATACACCAGCCTCAAGCATCCTGCATCCTGCATTGAACATAGTTTTTAAATTTAAATTTTTACTTTTAATTTTTTAAAGACTGCTCGTTTCTGTTTTACATCTCTGTTTATTTCTGCGTTACTTGCCTGTGTTTGCCTGCGGCGGGTCTTCGTGGCTGCACTTGGGCTTTGGCTGGCTGCAGTGAGCAGGGCTGCTTTAGTTGTGGTGCGCGGACTCACTGTGGTGTCCTCTCTTGTTGCAGAGCGTGGGCTCTAGGGTGCACGGAGGTCAGCAGATGCGGCTCATAGTCTCGTAGTTGCAGCTCAAGTGCTCTTTGGTGCACAGTCTTAGTTGCCCCATGACATGTGGGGTCTACCTGGACCAGGGCTCAAACCCATTGGCAGATGGATTTTTAACCTCTGAACTACCAGGGAAGTTCCAACATACAAGAACTTAAAAACATGTGTTATAAATATATTTTCGAGAATGGAAAGGGAATAATGGCAATAATGAGGGACTAGAAAAACTTAAGTAGAGAATTACAAACTATAAAATAGAATCAAATAATTTTAGAACTTATAAGTAACTATGTGAAATGGGAAGCTAAATTGACAGCATCCTGAAGATAGCTAAAGAATGGGTTAGTGAATTTGTAGATCTTACAAGGAAATTCTCTTTTCTAAGGAACTCAGGGAAGTAACATTAAAGAAATGGACAGCACCTCAGTGACTCATGGGACATATAATCTGTCATTTGAGCCCCAGAGAAGGCAAAAAAATGGGACAAAAAATTGAGGAAATAATGACTTAATTTCCAAAATTTGGTGGAAAAAAAAAAGACAAATGGATAGATCTATCAATCTTAGCAAATACCAAATAGGATGATTGCAAAGAAGAGCAAATGTACTCAAATTGCTAAAAACCAGAGATGTAAAGGAAATGTTAAAAGAGGCAAAAGAAAGTTACACATTAGATGAAGGGAACAAGACTACAAGTGATAACTGATTTCTCATCAAAACAAGGCAAAAGGCAATGTGAAAATTTTCAAGTGCTTGGAGAAAATAATAGTTTAAATTTTACATGTATCAACAATCTACTTAAAAAATCAAGGTGAAATAAAGGCATTTTTCAGGTAAATAAAACTGAGAGAATTTGTTGCAGTTAAATTAGCACAGCAAGCAGTGTTCAGTTTCTTCTGGGTAAGGGAAAACAACAGACAATGAATGCTAAAAGCCCAAGAAAGAATAGAGAGTACCAGAAACTGTAAACACATGGGGAAATATAGAAACACAGAAAATGAATGTATGGGCGAGTTTCCCATTTGCTCCCCAAATGGTTCATAGTTGCTGACATTCTAGCGCAATAGATAAGATAGTTCATTACATTCAGTGGATATTTTGGGCATTAATTGTCGCATGGAAACTCTTCTGAGAAAGATTGCACACAAAAGGAAGACCATAAATTATCAATATTGGGGATAAAAGAAGAGCTATTTCTGTAGAGTCTATAGATATTAAAAAGATAAGTGATTATATTTTAATGTCAGTAAATCTGAAAACTTAGTTTAAATAGACATATTCATCATAAGAGCCAGAATTTATACATTTTGTTGGCACAAAATGAAATAGGAAACTGAACACACACATATACAATTGAATTTGATCCTAAAATACCTTCAAATACATATATGCACACTCCAAACAAGGATAGTTTCACTGGTTAAATTCTCTTGGAACACTGAAGCAAGAAATGACACCAATTGTATAAATTCTCCTCCATAAATTAGTGGAGGAGGAAAAAGTTCCCAACTTGATTCACAGGGCCAGCAGTACTCTGATAGCAAAGATATTACAAAAAAAAGAAAATTACAGACTATTATCTCTTATAAACATAGCTGGAAACATTCTTGATGAAATATTAACAGTTTGGTTCTAGGAATATATCAAAAGGATAATGCATGATGGAAAGTAGTTTATCTCCAGAATGTAAGTTTGACTTACTGTTAAAAAAATCAACCGGTGTATTCACATTTTAATAGACTAAAAAGGAGAGTTTTCCCCTCAAATCACCATACCTGCCCTAAGAGAGAAGAAGGATCTTTTCAGAATGATTAATAACCTGTTTCTGGTTCAGGCTGGGAATCCTGTTGTGAAGATGGTTATATCTAATTGATTTTGCATTGTTTTCAGCAATGCTGTCTTCATCCCTGCCAAGACCTAAACATCAAGATAGTGCTGAGCTTAAAATAAACGTAACTTAAATCAGAACTTATGATATGTGGAACAATTATTTTAACCAGATGGTTTAAAAAACCCACTGTGATTTTATGTTGAAAGTGAAAGTCGCTCAGTCATGTCCAATTCTTTCTTTGCGACTCCGTGAACTATACATCCATGGAATTCTCCATTCTACTGGAATGGGTAGCTGTTCCCTTCTCCAGGGGATCTTCCCAACCCAGGGATTGAACCCAGATCTCCTGAACTGCAGGCAGATTCTTTACCAGCTGAGCCACCAGGGAAGCCCATGATTTTATGTTAGCTATATCAAAAATATTCATGTATTGTTCCATGTTATTGGGAGTCATCTAAAGTAACTCTGCCATAGGTTCTGTTGACCATGTCACACTTGATTTCAAAAGACATTAATCTTTTATACCTATTATTTTAATTTTGAGGGTTTCATTTGGAAATGTGTGTGTGAGAGAGAAAGAAAGTGTGTGTGTGTGTGTGTGTGTGTGTGATCGGAAAGAATGTGCCTGTTAGTGAAAGGAACCCTTAGGAAAACTAAAAAATTTGAAGCCATAAAAATATGATTCATTTTTACCAAATATTGTATAATCATAGAACCTATCTTTTCTTTTTTAAATACTCTGATACATTGTTATAGCAAATAATCTGCTTTTTGATTTGAGAATTAGTAAGTTCAAGGTGAAATGCCTGATTGGTGGCAGGGTCTCAAGAGGTCTGGTGTGTCCTAAACTCTAGGTCATTGCTCTTTTTGTCCGTGCCCTTTATCTACTAGTATTCTATTTTGGATTGTGTTTGAGGTGAACCTGGAAGAAAGCATAAGCATAATGTGCCAAAATAAGTACTGTGGTGTAAAGCATGTTTTCAAATGGTAGTACAGGGTAGAGTTCTTGTAAATAAAAGTTTCTGTTAAACATTTTTACTTAGGCCAGAACAGAGGAGAATTATTAAACAAATTTCCTATTGATGAACAACATAAAATGATAGATGAATCCAAGATGCAAAGATTAATAAAAAAGTATAGCTTGAGGGCATTGATAAAAAGGTGTAGTAGGACCACAAGTTAAGCCAACATGGGCTTTCTTTCCATTTTATCTTCCTATGGTATATTACTCTATTTCTTGAAGTTAACTTAAAACTTGGAGATGTCCAGTACAAAAAAAAAGGTGCTTTGAGAAATATGCTTTATCACATTTTTCCCTTTGAAGAAAATCCTGCAAGATTACTCATTTAAAAAAAATCATAAAGCTAGTGCTGCTGCTGCTGCTGCTGTTTAGCCACTAAGCTGTGTCTGACTCTTTGTGACCCCATGGGCTATAGCCCACCAGGCTCCTCTGTCCATGGAATTTCCCAGGCAAGAATATTGGAGTGGGTTGTCATTTCCTCCTTCAGGGGATCTTCCCAACCCAGGGATCTAACCCATTCCTCCTGCTTGGCAGGCGGATTCTTTACCACCAAGGCACCTGGGAAGTATCTAATGACAATATTTCTCTGTTAAAGATTCAGTTTCTCATAATATATGGTAGCCCTTCCCAGGTGGTACTGAAAAGTTAAAGTGAAAGTTACTCAGTTATGTACGACTCTTTGCAACCCCATCGACTTTACCATGGAGTTCTCCAGGCCAGAATACCAGAGTGGGTAGCCTTTCCCTTCTCCAGGGGATCTTCCCAACCCAGGGATCAAACCGAGGTCTCCCGCATTGCAGGAAGATTCTTTATTCTGTGAGCCACCTGCCAGCACAGGAGACACAAGAGACACAGATTTGATCCCTGGGGTCAGGAAGATCCCCTGAGGAGGGCATGGCATCCCACTCCAGTATTCTTGCCTGGAGAATCCCATGGACAGTGGAGCCTGGCGGGCTACAGTCCATGGGGTCGCACAGAGCTGGACACAAATGAAGCAACTTAGCATGCACACAGCAGCAGCAGCATGCACACAGCCCTTAACCAGGGATTAAAGTATACAAAATATGCAGTGCATGCTTTTGTTTTTATTATACGTCATTTGTAACATGTGGTAAGATTTTAATCATTATTTGAAGGACTCCAGGCTCATTTCCTCTCCCACATAGCGAATGAGTTAGCTTCCTAAAAATTCCCTTATATTCGGGTTGGCCAAAAGGTTCATTGGGGTTTTTGGATAACAGTGTATGGAAAAACCCGAATGAACTTTTTGGCCAACCCAATACTTCTGTAACTTTCAGATCCTGTGAGTCCACACAAGGTCCTCCGTGCTGTAATGAGCTTCCTCAGGTTAGTATGAAGCAAGCAGAGAGAAAAGTGACCTCAAGTCGTGCCAGAAGAGCACCTGATCAACCCAGCATCCAGAGTTGCCCTTAGAGCAAACGCGTCAGCCCTCAGACAGTAGGCGTTTCTTCTCTATGAGGCCAAGGATTTACGGTCTGAGCAGGGCCAGAGGGCCATCTGGCTAACTAGACAAAAATAAATTACCCTAAAAATCTCTGAGATAGGTTTAGATGAGGCATTCTGATGAGACTGTAAATCTAGAGTCAGCTTTGATTAGCTCTTGCTCTACATGGTAATTCTGTATTTAAAATGTATTTTCTCAACCAATTTATAAATTATGCAGAGAATGTTTTAAAAAATATCAAGTTTAAAACTTTAACATCAAAAATGATATCATATTTGTATTTTACTATGTTTCTAGAAAAGTTTCTTTTTCAGTTTCCAGTAATGAAGGAAGATACAAACCATGTCAGCTTTGAGACCTTTCAAAGAAGGGATAAAATACAGCAGAGGTTCCAAGAACAACAACAAAATGCTCCCACACCTCTAAAAAGTTGTGTTGTCAGTCAGTTACAGTGACCTGATGTTTAACTCAAGCCAGCCCTCGACTCCTTTCTCTTGGTAACCAAGAGAACGGTGTATGCTGAATGTGACAGGGAGCCCTGAAGACATATTTCTCAAAGGTTATTTCACAGATAAAGACTATCAATGTCTATCGTGAGGGCCAACAAGGATGAGTAACTTAATATAGACCCTTAAACATGAGAGAAGAGTTGACTAAAGAGGAACATTGGAGAATATTTTAGAGCTGATTTGTTGATGAGATTGAGAATATCTGGGTAAAATATCTTTTCTGCTCACTTCTAATGTTGATCATTACCACAAAATAACCTGTTCACTTTTGCTACCCAGTGGTGAGCAGACCTGTATCAACTTTCATAATGCCATATAGTTTAGTTTTGAAAAGAAAAGATTTCACTTCATACCTAAAATACCTTTATATCTCTTGAGATTTGTTTTGTTACATGATACACAGTGAAAGCCGTATCTGCAGAGATCTCTGACCTTAATTTTTTGTGACTGCATTATTTTTTGTGGCCCTTAGCAGTACCCTTTAGAAAGAGAACATCACAGGCATTTCTCAGGTTTACAAGAATTTCTTGAGTCCTTTAATTAAAGAGAAATGAATGAGTTGGATGACTTGAGAAGCATGTAGAACTTTATAAATTAGAAGCGGACAAACACCACTGCCTCATTTTGGACTGTGCCGTTGGCAGATAATAATTACATGTTTTGTCTGTTCTTTTTTTAAGGGCTGTGAATTTCAAATGATAACACTCCTCTCACCTCAGTGTGAGAAATTGAGTCTGTATAATCAGCTCAAGTTATTCCTGCTTTACTTGTATTCCATTATTTAAAGCATACTCTTTTTCAGTAGTTAATTATTATATATTATCTTCCCTATAATTATTTTTTCTTTTTCTGCCTCACTTATTTTTAGATGTCACAATTGCACTTAGTTGAATACTAGATAAAAATACATTTAGTCATTGCAATCTTGCCTCATTACTCTGCCCTTCCACTGCTCTGAATCATTTTTTAGTGTGTGTGTGAATTTCATGGAACTCCTTTCAATTTGTCTTCTCCTCTGTGTCATTTCAGAGAGCTGAACTAAAAACTAGGGGCAGCCTGTGCAAATAAAGGCAAAACTTCCTTGCCTTGAGAAAAAGGGCTGGTTCACAGCAGCACTTCTTGATGGTGCGTATTTGTTAGAAAAATTCTTCACTTATACTGTATTTCTTTAAATCTCCTGGCTATACCACCATGCTTTATTTTCAGTAGGCTTGACTATAAATGTTCTAACTGGAGTTGTTTTTTTTTCTTAAAAGAATTTTTGGATGTAGTCCCAAAGTGTCTATTGTATTTGCCACAGTATCACTTCTATTTTATGTTTTGGTTTTTTTGGTCACAAGGCATGTGGGATCCCAGTCTTCTGACCAGGGATCGAACCCACACTCCTCTGCATTGGAAGGCAAAGTCCCAACCACTGGCATGCCTAACTGGAGTTAGAACCAAAAGTTTCTCTAAGTTTCTGGGCTCTCTGTGGTATCCAACACTGTTAAAGCTATGGCTTTTCCAGTAGTCATGCATGGATGTGAGAGCTGGACCATAAACAAAGCTGAATGCCAAAGAATTGATGCTTTTGAACTTCAGTGTTGGAGAAGACTCTTGAGAGTCCCTTGGACAGCAAGGAGATCAAATCAGTCAACCCTAAAGGAAATCAGTCCTGAATATTCTTTGGAAGGACTGATGCTGAAGCTGAAGCTCCAATCCTTTGGCCACCTGATGCGAAGAATCGACTCATTAGAAGAGACTCTGATGCTGGGAAAGACTGAAGGCAGGAGGAGAAGGAGATGACAGAGGATGAGATGGTTGGATGGCCTCACTGACTCGACGGACAAAAGTTTGAGCAAGGTCCGGGAATTGGTGATGGACTGGGAAGCGTGGTGTGCTACAGTCCATGGGGTCGTAAAGAGTCGGACATGACTGAGTGAGTGAACTGAACTGAAGGTTGTATGTGTTGGTCAACATTCTACATCCACTTCCTGGGGCAGTACCAGACAGGTTTCTGTTTTAAAGGTGCTGCTGCTGCCGCCAAGTCACTTCAATCGTGTCTGACTCTGTGCGACCCCATAGACGGCAGCCCACCAGGCTCCCCCGTCCCTGGGATTTTCCAGGCAAAACACTGGAGTGCATTGCCATTGCCTTCTCCAATGCATGAAAGTTAAAAGTGAAAGTTAAGTTGCTCACTCCTGTCCAACTCTTCCCGACTCCATGGACTGCAGCCTACCAGGCTCCTTCGTCCATGGCATTTTCCAGGCAAGAGTACTGGAGTGCGGTGACTGCCAAAGAGTGAAGGAGTGAATGTGATCTTCATAACACTGGAGTGCATTGCCATTGCCTTCTCCAATGCATGAAAGTTAAAAGTGAAAGTTAAGTTGCTCACTCATGTCCGACTCTTCCCGACTCCATGGACTGCAGCCTACCAGGCTCCTTCGTCCATGGCATTTTCCAGGCAAGAGTACTGGAGTGCGGTGACTGCCAAAGAGTGAAGGAGTGAATGTGATCTTCATGACAGGAAGGTGTTACAGAGAGCTGTTAGGTCCGGCCTGGTCTAGTATGGAGCCAGGAGTCACATCAGTTTTTAATGGAGAAAGAAAAGTGATTTAAAGACTTGTTAATTTGGTCTAACAAGTTGTTTGTTAGGCAACTGAAAAAGCCAACAGAGAAAAACTGAGCTCTCATAGGTAGCGATTTAGAAAGCAGCTGTCACCACTCAGACCGAGCTTGGAATAATGACAGCTACGAGCTTGGAGGGCAGCCTCATGAGGCTGACACTCAGCCCCTTGACGGGGAGGCAGCGCTTGGCTGACGCTGGTGTGTCTGAGGTCAGAGGAGGAGCTGCAGGAGACTTTGACTCTGGGCTTTGAGGTCAGTGTTACTTCTGTGCAGGTACCTGCGACGGGGAGAGAGATGATGGTGCCTATCCTGTGGCACTGGAACAAGTCCAAGCTGTGCTTAGATGCCCTAATGGAATAAACTGCTACTGCAGCGTGGTGGGGGAGGAAGCAGACAGGACACAGGCTGGCCAGAGGGAGTGACGGGAGGCAAGCAGGAAGAGTGTGTCTCCCTTTTCTCCTCCACCTCCTGGTCTTTCTCCGTAGCCTCCTGTTGGTAAAGCCCAGCAGAGAGGAGCAGGCTGAAGGAAAGGGTTCACAGAGCCCAGGCCCAGCCTAGTGAAGTGTCATGGCTTGTTTGACAGGTAAGATTTAAACTAAGGCAGTGAGAAATGAAGCGGCTTTCCCATGTTCCTTGTTTTTCAGGCTCACACAGGTGTGAGGGCAGGAGGGTAAGAGGCCAAATCACTGCCATTTCCCAGTAAGTCATATTATGGGGGTGCGTGTGAAGATGTTATTAGCATTACGTTTCTTATATCATAAATATTATGTATTATAGATATACACATTAACTATAGGAAGCATTTTCAGGCATCTTTGTAAAGCTCAGAAAAATATTTTTCCTTATATGTTTTCAAAGATTTTTTTTACCTCTTGCCCACACTGAGTCAGAAAAGTAATTTTCTTGGAAGAAATAACAAATCAAACAATTCTGCTTATAAAATAATTCTACATATTTTTAATTTTATATTTTATTTTGTATTATTTTCAGAATTATGCTTATTCATAGGAATCTGTATTTTATTTTAGGACCACATTTTAAGACAGTTAATTACTTTGCTTAAGAAAAGTATTGAACTCAAAAGAGGACAGTAATTTAGGAGCCAGAGATGTGTTGTCACTGACAGAGCCGTGAATCTGTCACCAGGTGCTCATCATTGTAAAATATCCCCTTTAAGTTAAAGCAGAATGTACGAGATAATTGCACAGAAGCAATTTTCTGCTACTAGATAAATTTTGTTTATATCTCTTTGGCCATTTTTAGGACTCTTTGTAGACTATGCCATTGACTAACATCTTCTGTTGAAAAATATTTGCTAGTTTGGAAATGAGGGATATTAAAGAGAATAGTGTTGAGTGGCAGTTTGTCCAAGAACTTGAGAAGATGGTTCTTCAGGTACATGAGTAATGCAAGCTGCTGCTGGTGCTGCTGCTGCTAAGTCGCTTCAGTCGTGTCCGACTCTGTGCGACCCCATAGATGGCCTCCTACCAGGCTCTCCCGTCCCTGGGATTCTCCAGGCAAGAACACTGGAGTGGGTTGCCATTTCCTTCTCCAATGCGTGAAAGTGAAGTCGTTCAGTTGTGTCCAACTCTTAGCCACCTCATGGACTACAGTCTACCAGGCTCCTCTGTCCATGGGATTTTCCAGGCAAGAGTACTGGAGTGGGGTGCCATTGCCCTCTCCAAATGCAAGCTAGGGTTTGTGTATTTTATCTTTAAAGAATATTTATTTATTTATTTGGCTGCACTGCATTTCAGTTTCAGCATGCAGGATCTTCGATCTTTGTTACAGAATTCAGGATCTTTAGTTGCGACATGCAAACTCTTAGATGCAGTGTGCTGGATCTAGTTCCCTGAGCAGGGATCAAACCTGGGCCCCTGCATTGGGAAGCCAGAGTCCTAGTCACTGGACCAGCAGGGAAGTCCTGTGTGTGCTTTATCATTTTAACATTAATCACAATGATTCCTCATTAGTAGTAGCTGTGTGGAAAATCCAGTTCTCTGAAAATCTCCATCATAAAAGAATATTTCTGGTATGTTAAGGTCATAATGTAGAATTATGTATCTGATATTATATCAATAATTCAAATAATTTTAAAGAAAAAATAAAAGTGATAAATGGACCTAAAAAGCAGTATACAAGTTAAACTCATTTCAAGAGGTCCCCTCATCTCAAGATGACAGGGTACACTAGTTGACATTTATAAAATATTGGCCAACATGGTTTTTAAAAATATGTGAACCAGTCATTCATGTAACAACAGTTTATTAATTGAATTCACTGTTTTCGGCATTGGTAAACACCAGGGACTGCAAACAATGACCAGGACAGTGATTGCCTGTGCTGTAATGAGCTTCCTCAGGTTAGTATGAAGCAAGCAGAGAGAAAAGTGACCTCAAGTCGTGCCAGAAGAGCACCTGATCAACCCAGCATCCAGAGTTGCCCTTAGAGCAAACGCGTCAGCCCTCAGACAGTAGGCGTTTCTTCTCTATGAGGCCAAGGATTTACGGTCTGAGCAGGGCCAGAGGGCCATCTGGCTAACTAGACAAAAATAAATTACCCTAAAAATCTCTGAGATAGGTTTAGATGAGGCATTCTGATGAGACTGTAAATCTAGAGTCAGCTTTGATTAGCTCTTGCTCTACATGGTAATTCTGTATTTAAAATGTATTTTCTCAACCAATTTATAAATTATGCAGAGAATGTTTTAAAAAATATCAAGTTTAAAACTTTAACATCAAAAATGATATCATATTTGTATTTTACTATGTTTCTAGAAAAGTTTCTTTTTCAGTTTCCAGTAATGAAGGAAGATACAAACCATGTCAGCTTTGAGACCTTTCAAAGAAGGGATAAAATACAGCAGAGGTTCCAAGAACAACAACAAAATGCTCCCACACCTCTAAAAAGTTGTGTTGTCAGTCAGTTACAGTGACCTGATATTTAACTCAAGCCAGCCCTCGACTCCTTTCTCTTGGTAACCAAGAGAACGGTGTATGCTGAATGTGACAGGGAGCCCTGAAGACATATTTCTCAAAGGTTATTTCACAGATAAAGACTATCAATGTCTATCGTGAGGGCCAACAAGGATGAGTAACTTAATATAGACCCTTAAACATGAGAGAAGAGTTGACTAAAGAGGAACATTGGAGAATATTTTAGAGCTGATTTGTTGATGAGATTGAGAATATCTGGGTAAAATATCTTTTCTGCTCACTTCTAATGTTGATCATTACCACAAAATAACCTGTTCACTTTTGCTACCCAGTGGTGAGCAGACCTGTATCAACTTTCATAATGCCATATAGTTTAGTTTTGAAAAGAAAAGATTTCACTTCATACCTAAAATACCTTTATATCTCTTGAGATTTGTTTTGTTACATGATACACAGTGAAAGCCGTATCTGCAGAGATCTCTGACCTTAATTTTTTGTGACTGCATTATTTTTTGTGGCCCTTAGCAGTACCCTTTAGAAAGAGAACATCACAGGCATTTCTCAGGTTTACAAGAATTTCTTGAGTCCTTTAATTAAAGAGAAATGAATGAGTTGGATGACTTGAGAAGCATGTAGAACTTTATAAATTAGAAGCGGACAAACACCACTGCCTCATTTTGGACTGTGCCGTTGGCAGATAATAATTACATGTTTTGTCTGTTCTTTTTTTAAGGGCTGTGAATTTCAAATGATAACACTCCTCTCACCTCAGTGTGAGAAATTGAGTCTGTATAATCAGCTCAAGTTATTCCTGCTTTACTTGTATTCCATTATTTAAAGCATACTCTTTTTCAGTAGTTAATTATTATATATTATCTTCCCTATAATTATTTTTTCTTTTTCTGCCTCACTTATTTTTAGATGTCACAATTGCACTTAGTTGAATACTAGATAAAAATACATTTAGTCATTGCAATCTTGCCTCATTACTCTGCCCTTCCACTGCTCTGAATCATTTTTTAGTGTGTGTGTGAATTTCATGGAACTCCTTTCAATTTGTCTTCTCCTCTGTGTCATTTCAGAGAGCTGAACTAAAAACTAGGGGCAGCCTGTGCAAATAAAGGCAAAACTTCCTTGCCTTGAGAAAAAGGGCTGGTTCACAGCAGCACTTCTTGATGGTGCGTATTTGTTAGAAAAATTCTTCACTTATACTGTATTTCTTTAAATCTCCTGGCTATACCACCATGCTTTATTTTCAGTAGGCTTGACTATAAATGTTCTAACTGGAGTTGTTTTTTTTTCTTAAAAGAATTTTTGGATGTAGTCCCAAAGTGTCTATTGTATTTGCCACAGTATCACTTCTATTTTATGTTTTGGTTTTTTTGGTCACAAGGCATGTGGGATCCCAGTCTTCTGACCAGGGATCGAACCCACACTCCTCTGCATTGGAAGGCAAAGTCCCAACCACTGGCATGCCTAACTGGAGTTAGAACCAAAAGTTTCTCTAAGTTTCTGGGCTCTCTGTGGTATCCAACACTGTTAAAGCTATGGCTTTTCCAGTAGTCATGCATGGATGTGAGAGCTGGACCATAAACAAAGCTGAACGCCAAAGAATTGATGCTTTTGAACTTCAGTGTTGGAGAAGACTCTTGAGAGTCCCTTGGACAGCAAGGAGATCAAATCAGTCAACCCTAAAGGAAATCAGTCCTGAATATTCTTTGGAAGGACTGATGCTGAAGCTGAAGCTCCAATCCTTTGGCCACCTGATGCGAAGAATCGACTCATTAGAAGAGACTCTGATGCTGGGAAAGACTGAAGGCAGGAGGAGAAGGAGATGACAGAGGATGAGATGGTTGGATGGCCTCACTGACTCGACGGACAAAAGTTTGAGCAAGGTCCGGGAATTGGTGATGGACTGGGAAGCGTGGTGTGCTACAGTCCATGGGGTCGTAAAGAGTCGGACATGACTGAGTGAGTGAACTGAACTGAAGGTTGTATGTGTTGGTCAACATTCTACATCCACTTCCTAGGGCAGTACCAGACAGGTTTCTGTTTTAAAGGTGCTGCTGCTGCCGCCAAGTCACTTCAATCGTGTCTGACTCTGTGCGACCCCATAGACGGCAGCCCACCAGGCTCCCCCGTCCCTGGGATTTTCCAGGCAAAACACTGGAGTGCATTGCCATTGCCTTCTCCAATGCATGAAAGTTAAAAGTGAAAGTTAAGTTGCTCACTCCTGTCCGACTCTTCCCGACTCCATGGACTGCAGCCTACCAGGCTCCTTCGTCCATGGCATTTTCCAGGCAAGAGTACTGGAGTGCGGTGACTGCCAAAGAGTGAAGGAGTGAATGTGATCTTCATGACAGGAAGGTGTTACAGAGAGCTGTTAGGTCCGGCCTGGTCTAGTATGGAGCCAGGAGTCACATCAGTTTTTAATGGAGAAAGAAAAGTGATTTAAAGACTTGTTAATTTGGTCTAACAAGTTGTTTGTTAGGCAACTGAAAAAGCCAACAGAGAAAAACTGAGCTCTCATAGGTAGCGATTTAGAAAGCAGCTGTCACCACTCAGACTGAGCTTGGAATAATGACAGCTACGAGCTTGGAGGGCAGCCTCATGAGGCTGACACTCAGCCCCTTGACGGGGAGGCAGCGCTTGGCTGACGCTGGTGTGTCTGAGGTCAGAGGAGGAGCTGCAGGAGACTTTGACTCTGGGCTTTGAGGTCAGTATTACTTCTGTGCAGGTACCTGCGACGGGGAGAGAGATGATGGTGCCTATCCTGTGGCACTGGAACAAGTCCAAGCTGTGCTTAGATGCCCTAATGGAATAAACTGCTACTGCAGCGTGGTGGGGGAGGAAGCAGACAGGACACAGGCTGGCCAGAGGGAGTGACGGGAGGCAAGCAGGAAGAGTGTGTCTCCCTTTTCTCCTCCACCTCCTGGTCTTGCTCCGTAGCCTCCTGTTGGTAAAGCCCAGCAGAGAGGAGCAGGCTGAAGGAAAGGGTTCACAGAGCCCAGGCCCAGCCTAGTGAAGTGTCATGGCTTGTTTGACAGGTAAGATTTAAACTAAGGCAGTGAGAAATGAAGCGGCTTTCCCATGTTCCTTGTTTTTCAGGCTCACACAGGTGTGAGGGCAGGAGGGTAAGAGGCCAAATCACTGCCATTTCCCAGTAAGTCATATTATGGGGGTGCGTGTGAAGATGTTATTAGCATTACGTTTCTTATATCATAAATATTATGTATTATAGATATACACATTAACTATAGGAAGCATTTTCAGGCATCTTTGTAAAGCTCAGAAAAATATTTTTCCTTATATGTTTTCAAAGATTTTTTTTACCTCTTGCCCACACTGAGTCAGAAAAGTAATTTTCTTGGAAGAAATAACAAATCAAACAATTCTGCTTATAAAATAATTCTACATATTTTTAATTTTATATTTTATTTTGTATTATTTTCAGAATTATGCTTATTCATAGGAATCTGTATTTTATTTTAGGACCACATTTTAAGACAGTTAATTACTTTGCTTAAGAAAAGTATTGAACTCAAAAGAGGACAGTAATTTAGGAGCCAGAGATGTGTTGTCACTGACAGAGCCGTGAATCTGTCACCAGGTGCTCATCATTGTAAAATATCCCCTTTAAGTTAAAGCAGAATGTACGAGATAATTGCACAGAAGCAATTTTCTGCTACTAGATAAATTTTGTTTATATCTCTTTGGCCATTTTTAGGACTCTTTGTAGACTATGCCATTGACTAACATCTTCTGTTGAAAAATATTTGCTAGTTTGGAAATGAGGGATATTAAAGAGAATAGTGTTGAGTGGCAGTTTGTCCAAGAACTTGAGAAGATGGTTCTTCAGGTACATGAGTAATGCAAGCTGCTGCTGCTGCTGCTGCTAAGTCGCTTCAGTCGTGTCCGACTCTGTGCGACCCCATAGATGGCCTCCTACCAGGCTCTCCCGTCCCTGGGATTCTCCAGGCAAGAACACTGGAGTGGGTTGCCATTTCCTTCTCCAATGCGTGAAAGTGAAGTCGTTCAGTTGTGTCCAACTCTTAGCCACCTCATGGACTACAGTCTACCAGGCTCCTCTGTCCATGGGATTTTCCAGGCAAGAGTACTGGAGTGGGGTGCCATTGCCCTCTCCAAATGCAAGCTAGGGTTTGTGTATTTTATCTTTAAAGAATATTTATTTATTTATTTGGCTGCACTGCATTTCAGTTTCAGCATGCAGGATCTTCGATCTTTGTTACAGAATTCAGGATCTTTAGTTGCGACATGCAAACTCTTAGATGCAGTGTGCTGGATCTAGTTCCCTGAGCAGGGATCAAACCTGGGCCCCTGCATTGGGAAGCCAGAGTCCTAGTCACTGGACCAGCAGGGAAGTCCTGTGTGTGCTTTATCATTTTAACATTAATCACAATGATTCCTCATTAGTAGTAGCTGTGTGGAAAATCCAGTTCTCTGAAAATCTCCATCATAAAAGAATATTTCTGGTAGGTTAAGGTCATAATGTAGAATTATGTATCTGATATTATATCAATAATTCAAATAATTTTAAAGAAAAAATAAAAGTGATAAATGGACCTAAAAAGCAGTATACAAGTTAAACTCATTTCAAGAGGTCCCCTCATCTCAAGATGACAGGGTACACTAGTTGACATTTATAAAATATTGGCCAACATGGTTTTTAAAAATATGTGAACCAGTCATTCATGTAACAACAGTTTATTAATTGAATTCACTGTTTTCGGCATTGGTAAACACCAGGGACTGCAAACAATGACCAGGACAGTGATTGCCCTCAAGGAGAGAGCAATTAATCATGGAGACAGTGTTTTTACCCAGAAAAAAGGTTGAGAAGAGTTTAGGGCACAATTAATTATAGTCAACTTTTCATAGTAACCAGGGAAGTAAGTCAAGTGATGGGATTTGGCCAGAAGTGAAAATGTATTTTTTTTTTTTCAACATCATTTCTTGAAAAGACTATCTTTTCCCCATTGAATATTTTTTTTTCTGATCTGAAAGTGTTCTGTTTTTTAATTTTTATTTTTAATTAGAGAATAATTACTTTACAGTGTTGTGATGGTTTCTGCCAAACATCAACATGAATTGGCCATAGGTACACACGTGTCCCTCCCTCTTAAATCTCCTGCTCCATCCCACCCCTCTAGATTGTCACAAAGCACTGACTCATACAGCAAATCCCCACTGGTTATCTGTTTTACATGTGCTAATGTATGTGTTTCAGTGCTCTTCTCTGAAATCATTCTACCCTCAAAAATGTATTTCTAATTATTTTTGGTGGGGAGGCTTCAAAGCAGATGACGGTCCTAGTCTTCACCTCAGTACCCGTCTGTCTCTAGACTGACTTCCTGGCTTCACCTACAAGCATTCCTTTCCCTCCCACCTGCCCACCTCCATGAGTTTCCATTAAGTGTCCTTGATTTGATCTTCCACGGCATTTTTTAATGCGCGAGTGCAGACTCCACTGTGCAGTGTCGACGTCTCTGTCTTCGAGGGCAGTGACAGAACCTGTCTTTGCTCTCATGGTCTCTCCAGGCCTCAGGTGGTCCCCCTCTTAAGGAAGAACTAGATGACTCAGTGGGACTGCTCCTGTCTCTTGGTTCATTCTATGTCCACTCCATCACTATTCTGGTTTGCTCAAGAAGTTTGGCAGCAGGATCTAGACTTTTGGCAAGAGAATCAGAGGCTCAGGCAATTCTTTGAGGACCAAACATGACCTACCTCTTAAAGATCGACACATTTTTCAAGAATGGAAGCTGTCCTGCCTGTGCCTTGTCAGGAGGGTCATCTTCCAGTCTTTTGTGCTGGCGCTGGTCATTCTGTGACGGAATTAAAGTCCTGCATGGGTGGGAGTGGGTGAGGGCAAGGCAAGTCCAGTTCTTGGTTGAGACAAAGCGTTGATATTTGGTTTGGCAGGAGCCAACACCATCTTGCTCACTTGGGAGGAGGAAGAGTTTGCAACTCTTGACCTTGGGCTAGCTGAGTGTACAGAGTGAGTCTCTGGCCAAACACAGGGAGAGAGTGAACATGTATGGTGCATACCCTAGGGGTCTCCAGGGTTACTGGGGTTTTCTTGAATGCCCAGAACATTTCTCCCTGGACTGAATACCATCTGGTGCTGCCCCTTGGCCTCTACAGGGGCTCCTGCACTGACCGCACTGTCCTGCTTTCCGGCTCTGGTCCAAAGAGACATTCTAGAGGATTCTTGAGTAATCTGGAAGCCTCTTACCTGCTTGATATGTCTTATAGTGACTTCCTTCCTGCTCTTCTACAATTTTTAAATATTAGAATATTATACATGATTTATGGAGAAGGCAATGGCACCCCACTCCAGTACTCTGGCCTGGAAAATCCTATGGATGGAGGAGCCTGGTAGGCTGCAGTCCGTGGGGTCGCTAAGAGTTGGACAGGACTGAGCGACTTCACTTTCACTTTTCACTTTCATGCATTGGAGAAGGAAATGGCAACCCACTCCAGTGTTCTTTCCTGGAGAATCCCAGAGGCGGGGGAGCCTGGTGGGCTACCGTCTGTGGGGTCACACAGAGTCGGACACGACGGAAGTGACTTAGCAGCAGCAGCATACATGATTTAAATATATAATAATACAAGCACTAAGAGAATAATCGATTAAAATCCATGAGAGAGGAGAAATGCCATTATCAACAAACCGAAGGGCACCAATTGTTATAGGACATTAACTCCTGGAAGCCTAGTGTGGTCTGACATGGCTGCTCACAGATAATAGGGGACTGGCCAGTGTACCTCTCTGTAGGGGCCTCAGCCTAAGTCTTTCCATTCACCACTGTTACCACTTTGTGAGTCAGAGAAAAATGTTATGGATTATATGGACAGATTAACAATCTAAACGTGCACATGGTCTTACCCAGTAGGCTTTTAAGAGCTTTGTCATTTGGCAGCAGAACATGAATGATCAGAGATATTTATTATTTGCCTAGGAAAATGAAAAGTAGGAAGATAACATTTATTGTGTGAATTACCTGTTCGCTTGAATGGGTGCGCTATAAATATCCTGAACTGCTGGGGATGATACGTTGGGAGCCACGTCTACTTTAATCTATTTGTTTATTTGTGTATTGGCTGCTCTGGGTCTTTGTTGCTGACGTGGGCTTTCTCTAGTTGGTGATGAACAGGAGCTACTCTTGTTGCAGAGCATGGACTCAAGGGAATGAGGGTGTCAGTAGTTGTGGCACATGGGCTTAGTTGCACTGGGAAGCAAGTCCTTTAACCACTGGACCCCAGGGAAGTCTCGAAAAGTAGTGTCTACTTTTAATCAGCGACAAACCAATTCATAGCTAGTTATTTGGACTAAGAAATAATACCAGTTGAAAAAGTCCCTTTTTAAATTATTTAGAATCTTGTCAGTTTGCATCAACAAAACATGTTTTTGTGTTTTCACAAATAAAAGGGCAGAATCAAAGTGAATATAATTTGTATGTTGTTGGTTTATATTAACTGAACGGCAATTTCAAAAAACCCCAAAGCTTTTAAGAAGCCAAAGTATCTTGTTCTTTCACTGAGCCATTATATCCTTAATCTTGGTTCAGATGGAATATTTATATGGGTGCTAAACAGCACTGAAAATAGGATTTTTAATGACAAGACCCACAGGCCCTTAACTGCAAAATATGTTGAGCAGTGCTATAACTTAGCATTTATAGGGCTTTCATATGTTTTGGAATAGTTTGTTTAAAACTGTTCTAATGTGTTTATAGCTCTTTTTCTACCAAACCTGATTTCAACTGTGCCTTATCCAATTTTTACTGTACTGCTGGGAGGGATTGGGGGCAGGAGGAGAAGGGGACGACCGAGGATGAGATGGCTGGATGGCATCACGGACTCGATGGACATGAGTCTGAGTGAACTCCAAGAGATGGTGGTGAACAAGGAGGCCTGGCATGCTGCAATTCATGGGGACGCAAACAGTTGGACACGACTGAACGATTGAACCGAACTGAACATACAGGTGAAAATACTTATTTTGTGTATTTCTTTAGCTGAAATCCATAAATCAGATACCCACAATGCAATTGCACAACCATATTGGATTTATAATAAACTTGAGAAGGCTTGAGTCCCTGCAGATTAATGACAAAGCACCCTTCCTGGAGTTAGTCAGGTGCAAAAATATGGAGAAAAGTAAAGAAAGAAGAAACAGAACCACAAAATAATTGAAGTCACGCTCTTAAGACTATGGGTGTTGTTTCAGAATCAATTATGGTGAAACTTCCTATTGCAGATTATACTTTTTTTTCTGGTATTTTTGGAAAGGTGATCTTGAACCAAATCAGGGAGGTTTTTCAGGCTCCCAAGACTAGAGTTCAAAGAACTTTATGCTTGTAAAGACCCTACATATTTGAGTGTCACCAACCACAAAAAGGCAGCCACAAGTTTTGAAGCTTAATAGTTATTAGGGAGATTATGTCTGCAGTTAAGGAAGGGATTATGTTAAAGAACATTTAATGACTGACTGGAAGGCTTTCTCCATAGACTCTGCCAACCCCATGGACTGTAAAAATAAATAATAGAAAATTTACAGAGGAGCACATTCAAGATGGTCAAAACAGAAAGTACAGCTGATTCCTCTGAATTCATTTATCTTTTGCAATGGTCTAAATTAAATTATCAGAATAAACTATGGCTGATAAACATTGGACTATGTCTAAGTGAGTCAGATCAGACTCAAACATTGGGATTGGTGTCCAGCATGAATAATGATTATAGCGGTTCTTTTCTCCTTCAGAATTGGGATTCCAGTTCTGTAAAACCTGGTGGGAAAAAGTAGACACATTTTTTGAACCTGGGATAGTTTTGGAGTTTGGGGGATTTCTTTCTGTACTTGTTTATACTCTCCCAATATTATTTAAGACAACTTACAAAAATACATATATAGGATAAAAATCAGACCTTATGAAATGTGAAGAATCTAAAAAGTTGGGGGATACCACTGAGTGACAGTGTCTGCACACAGTTAGCCTGGGGCTGTTTAGCAGCTGGTGGCCCTGTCCTTTGCAGGGAGCAGGTCTTCATCTTTGTCTTGCCCTAACCCAGCCACAAGGGGAATGATGCCGTATCAGGCTGTGATGCTGGCTTCTGCTGCTGGCAAATTGGACACTAGCTCTGGCAGCAGGCGGGTCAGGCGTGGAGAGTTCCTGCTGTAGAGCACACACAGAGCCTCCTTTCTTGCTCCCGTGGCTGCTTTGTAGGTGAAGCTATGGAACAGGCACCAGGGTAGCTGATAAAACGGGGTGCCTTGGGTCCACAGGAGTGGGTCCTCTGGACAGCTATTGAGGGCATCCTCTGGAAAGCTCTCAGAGTGGCACCAGCCCCACAACGACACACTTAATAATTTGTGAATGTTATACCCTGTGCCCCCACCCCAACTCCAGAGTCTGGGTAGGGGTAGCTAAGCAGTTTGCACAGATTAGGTTCATTCTCTAAGTGACCTCACTCATGATTTACCTTAAGGAGTTCTCATTTTAAACTTTTTTTCCCCTTTGACTATAAATGCCTATTGATGAAAGAATTGAAAAACTGATCCATCATGCAGACTGCTAATACCATTTCTAGGTACTTAAATGTACTAAACCTCAAATCCCAAAAGAATGGGTGCATATAAATGAATTTAGCCCAAATTTAATATTATTTTTTTCTTCATTCGTATCCTCCCAGTGGTGACAGAGGACTTTGGAGAGTCTGATTTTTCAGTCTGATGTATATATACATCAGCCAGGGCTTCCCAGGTGGCGCTAGTGGTCAATAACCTGCCTACCAGTGCAGGAGACATAAGAGACGCGTGTTCCATCCCTGGGTCGGGAAGATCCCCTGGAGGAGGGCGTGGCAACCCACTATTCTTGCTTAGAGAATCCCATGGACAGTTGAGCCTGGCAGGCTACAGTCTATAGGGTCGCAAAGAGTCTGGCACTTCTGAAGCAACTTACCACACCACACGCACATGTGTCAGCCAATGCCGTGCAGAATCCCATTGCTTCTCAACCAAGGTTGTACCGTAGTCTGGGAGACCTGCAAGATGCATATGTGATGAACTCTGCAGAGCAGACAGAGTTGCAATCCCCAGTCCTTTGAATTAAGTCAACACTTTAAATATTACATTCCCCTTGGTTACATTCCCCAAGGCAGTCAGGAATAGCTGTCCCTCCTCACATCTTGATAAACAGTATTGTTGCTTCAGTCACTAAGTGCCAGTCTGACCCTCCCCCTGACCTTTGCCCCGTGCTGCCAGGAGTGTTCGAGTGACAGTGATGCCACTGCAGACTATAGAGCTCCAAGGTCCATTTCCCCCTCAGGGAGGCGTTCCCTGCCTTCAAGGAGTACACAAGCAATCATATCCCATTCTCCTGTTTCGAGGGTATGCTCAGGGAGTATCTCTGGTGGATGTGACTCACAGTCAGGGGCTCCTGCAGAAGATAGTTGTCACAACCAGAGTCAACAGAGGAGAGTTTAATGATGTGCTGTTGAATCAGCAAGAGAGTGCTAACAGCTCAAAGCTATCGCTTCCGTCCAGTCTGAAGGGCCTTGGAGAGAAAGCTGGGATGAAATGAGATGGGAGCTGCACAGATGGAGAGCAGACACACAACGGGCTGAGGCTGCAGAGAAAAGAGCGCGGCCGCTGCCATCACCATAACCCAGGGCTGGGGGTGGGCAGGGGGCAGGAGGAGAGAAGCATCTTGACGTGCGCCTCCTCCTGCAGTTCAGTCTGTGCCTCTCTCCGGCTTAATCCAATGGGGGACTGAAGGTAGGAGCCCATCCATAGATTTCAGTCTTGCAGGGCATAGAGCAGAGCAGAAAGGAGGAAGAAGAAAAATGAAATGTAATCCAGAACATTCCATTTTTATTACATGAAAGCAGGAGAAGATGGATGGCAATGAATACTGTCATTATTTTGTGTGGTTCAGAGAGCCCTGCATTTATAAACTAATAAATATCACCTGGTTATGACTTTGTAATTATTCATCTAAAAGCCCTCTAGGGAAATGAAATCAGCAAATTAAAAATAGTCAGGTTTTGATTTTTCCCTAAGGTGTTATAAAGTTTTCTTTCTGATCACAGTTAGATATATTGAGTTTCTGAGACACAGAGCTTGGAGATGGTTATTCAAAACTCTGCATCATATGGACTTCAGTTCATCTTCAGTAGCAGTAACTATAAATGGAAAATTGGACAAAGACATTGGAGCCCTTCACTGATTTCCCTGGGGAACAGCAGGGAAGAGCCAGACTGAGGAGAGTGAGACACGCGGCAGCGGGCAAGGCCGACACCTGGGAGCCAGTGGTCTAGGGTGTTCATCCTGGCTTTGCGTTTGCTAGCTCTGTGAACTGCAGAAATTATTTAAATTTGGAGTCACAATTGACTCAGCTATAAAGTGGCAATTAAATAATAATCCTCTTAATACTAGAGAACACGAGCTAAAGAAAACACATTATAGGGTAGTAGTCTAGCTTAGCACCCACATTATGACAGGAGCTGAGTCATATTGTCTCTTTTCCACTGGCTTTTCCTCTCATTTTTCTTGTTTTCTGAGCTGCCTCAAAAACTTGGGAGCTAGCAGAGGAGCCTGGAAAGTAGAGGAGGTATAATGCAAGCAATAGATATTTTCTGTTTTATGATGTGGCATCCTCCAGAGTGGGGCGGGGTGGAAAAGAGTTCAAGGAAGAATACAGTGAGCCACTTACAAGACATTCAGGGCAAGAGGACACATGGGATGATTATCCCATTCTCACTGGCTCACCAGCACCCAGAGACTCCAAATTAATAATAAAGAGATAATGCTTAGATGGGCACACTCTGGAATGCATTATACAGGAGACATGGCCAGTTTTTCACATAGAAACACATGGGGTTATGTTCCCTGGCTAATAGTTACATTGAAACTTGGTACAGGATGAATGAGAACAAAATTTTTATGTCAAATTACAGAAGATTATAGTGGCACCCTGTAATTCTTTTTTTTTTTTTTGAGGCAGCATTTTCTAGATACTGAGAGACAGCGAGATTGCTGAATATGATGTCATTTAGTTCATGGTAGAATCGGCAGATTCTGGTATATGGGTAAATTTTATTTCTTGCCAGGCTTTTCTCCATATCTTGCAGGACCTTACGAATTACAAACATCATGTAGATATTTCTCTAATACCAAAACTTGATTGTATAGAACTCTACCAGAGTAGGAAAATGTTTTTAAAACTGTTTACTACATAGAAAGTGAAGTAAAATTCATCTTATTTAGACTTTTGGTCTAGTACCTATCATCAGACTTTGCAACTATGTTATATTGAAAATATTTTTAATTTTTTATTCTCTTTTATGTTAGAGAATATCTACAGAGTCCCTTTATCACATAAAGTAACAGGTTCAGTTTCTGAGACTGGGGCATAAATATCTTTGTGGTGGGAGGAGGGGATGTGTTATTCAGCCTCCCACAATACTTCTGGCCTATTTGATAAGCTCTTTTTACAAATAATGTTTGCCTTTGTCCATTTAAATAAACTAAAATTTGAAAATATTTAGTTGCACAGCCCATATTTTTAATCTTGTACTTTGTGTCCACTGCTGAAACTAGATATTTAATGTAAATTTAAGGTACATCATTTGGTAAAAGGAAAAGTTCAATGACAAAATGAATAATCATCCTAACTTTTAAAGAGTTTGTTGGATCTAGCTTTAAACTAACTTGCCGGCATTTTATCTGTCGCCTCCGACTTAAAATAGCCTGGGAGAAGGTAGTCAGTGGAATTGTGCCTTCATTTCATTCATCAGTTCATGAGTTTATTTCTCCCACCAGAAATAATGTAAGTGGTTACAGAGCTGGAATGGGGTGACCTGGATCTGTCTTGGTCTTTCTTCCAGGAGAAGGGGATTAATGATGGTTACTGACTGAAGTAATGAATGACTGAAAACACTGGTCTTATTTTCTGCTTCACCACCTTGGTTTCTTTTGTGTGGCTCGCTTTAAATATTCAGCTTGCTTCTTTTCACTGCAAAGCAAATATTCTTCCTTAATCTTTAACTATGTCTTAACAATTCATACCTGTGCGAATCCTTATCTCCAATTCTTGCCACATATTTTCTACTGTATATAAACTTATTTTTTATGGAGCTTAAATGTTTATTCTTAAAACAAATTTTAATTTAATTTTCCTTGAAAATAGCATTGCTGCTTTTTCTGGGTTTTCTGTTGGACCTAGCACTGTTAATGCCTCTTGACTCTCTTTTAGGATCTCAGTGTTTATTGCATCTATTTATACATTATCCATCTATCAATCATTTATTATTGTCTCTTTCTCTCATATTAGCAGGTGATAAATTTTTGCTGTAATTTAACTTTATAATCGACAAAAGTAATCTTAAAGGATCTTGCATTTTTGGGGTAATTTTATTGGAAATGTTTTATAATAATTTTAGTGGTGAGCTAATTCAAAGAAACCTGGCTTGGTTTCACATTCTTTTACACAGTCTTCTATGGGAAGACATTAACTAGTCTCATCTGGGCAGAATATCCTAAGTGTTGCAGAGCACATTTTATATTAATATACAAAAACCCTCTGATGATCACATTTGTGTCAAGCTGCTTGGAATTTGTGGAAAACCAGGAGGCTGACAGAGAAGGAAGCAGTGATAGATGGGTGGAGAGTCTCAGCATTGGAAAGGACCATCTTTTCTCATGCATGTCAGTTTCCATTAATTTCATGTAGTCATTCAAGACCCTAATGCATCAGCTGAAAGAAAGCCTCGGAAGAAATGACATTTGGGAGAGATCCAACGTGGGATACAACCCGAGGCTGCAAATGCTGGTCTGCTTGGCAGCTGCAAGGGGAGCAACTGTTTGGCAACAAATTACTTGGTAGAAAGCCTCTGGAATCAGCAGAGGATTAAAAACAGAGAGATAGGATGGGTTTTTATGAGAGAGAGAGAGAGAGAATTCAGTTCCCCTGACTGCAGGGATAAGTCTGCTATGCCAGAACCTTTCTTTGAGTTTATAGGCTGCAGTGTCAGATGACAAACAGAAATGGCCACAATGGAAGGAGTAGTTAACTCTGTCCTAAATCACTCTGCCAGCCACGCTCCATGACCTCGCATGTTGCTTAATTAAACTATATCTGAATTGGCTCATGGCGTAATAATGCTGTTCTTCTCTCACAGGACACATTTCAAGGCTATTAAACTATAAGATGTCGGGCTGATAATCTTGACGTGACTCTTCCATACAGCAGGATCCTCAGTCCAGCATTGATTTTATTAAAAATATATCGGTCTGCTTCTCACACCCTTGGCATATATCTGTATTTATTTTTCAGAGGATTCTCTCCAGCGACTAGAAATACATTTCTCCATTACAAAGCCAAGAGTATTATTCTCTTTACTTTGTTCTTCCGAGAGTACAACTGGTAATTGCCAATGAATCATAGATCCATGCTTCTCAAAATTTAATTTGCAGATGAATCACCTGGGATCTTGTTAAAAGACTGACTGATTCAGTAAGTCTGGCGTGAGAGACTCTTTCATTGCTTTAATTTTTCTTTTTAAAACACAAACTAGTAGCACCAACTGCCTAATCTCCTGGCCTTCTCATTAGGGTGGTGGTCCCTCAAGATCCACTTATCTTACTAAGGGTACCCAAGGCTCTGATGGTGATTCTTCTTGGTTATCTTTGGCTGTGTCTTGGTGTTCAACCTGATTAGATTATTTGGTTGACAGGGAGAATGTGGTAGAGTTGAATAAACTCCAAGTATCTCATCCTTAAAGACAGTGTGACTCATGGCATCCCTGGCATGGACTGGGCCTCTGTCATTTTACTGTGTCACTCTCTTCCTGTTGTCAGAAGCACGACCTGCTGCTTCTGTTTCTGTCTCCCAGATTTGCTGTACTATAAACCAGGATTTGTGCACTTATTTCCAAATGGACCATTAGAAACAGGGATCCATTTCCTAGTGAGTGAAATGCTTTATCTTGTTTAATGAGGCTAAATTATGAAATAAGTTATTTTTCCAGTCCACAATTTTTTGTAAATTTATTTTTAATTGGAAGATAATTGCTCTGCAGTATTGTGTTTCTGCCATACAGCGTCGTGAATCACCCATAAATATGCATATACCTCTCCCTTTTGAACCTCCCTCCCACCCCCATCCTCCCCCTGTAGGTCATCACAGAGCACCAAGCTGAGCTCCCTGTGTTACAGAAGCTTCCCACTAGCTGTCTGTCATACACATGGTAATGTATACTTTCAGTGCTACCCTTTTGATTTGTCCCATTCTTTCCTTCCCCTGCTGTGGCAATCCACAGTTTTAAAAAATTGAAGTATAATTGATTTACAACAATTTGGGTGTACAACAAACTGATTTAGCTTTACATGTATATATATTCTTTTTCAGATTGTTTTCCTTTTTAGGTTATTATGTTGAATGTAGTCTCCTGTGCTATATACAGTAGATCCTTGTTGTTTATCTATTTTATATATACAAGTGTGTGAAGTGAAGTCTTGAAGTCGCTCAGCCATGTCCGACTCTTTGCAATCCCATGGCCTGTAATCTACCAGGCTTCTCTGTCCATGGGATTTTCCAGGCAAGAGTACTGGAGTGGGTTGCCATTTCCTTCTCCAGGGGATCTTCCTGACCCAGGGATCGAACCCAGGTCTCTTGCATTGCAGGCAGATGCTTTACCCTCTGACCACCAAGGAAGCCCATACACGTGTGTATCTGTTAATAACAAATTCTTAATTTATCCCTCCCTCCTTTTCTCCTTTGGAAACCATAAGTTTGTTTTCTCTGTCTGTGAGTCTGTTTCTGTTTTGTAAATAAGTTCATCTGAATAATTATTTTGGATTCCACAAGTGACATCATATGATGTCTTTCTCTTGCTGACTTACTTAGTATGATAATCTCTGTGTCCATCCATGTTGTTGCACGTGGCATTCATTCTTTATTATGACTGAGTAGTACTCCATTGTCGGGGAAGGCAATGGCACCCCACCCCAGTGCTCTTGCCTGGAGAGTCCAGTGGACGGAGTGGCCTGGTGGGCTGCAGTCCATGGGGTCGCTAACAGTCGGACAGACTGGGCGACTTCAC